>JAXGGT010007571.1:5380-21586 GCA_035583425.1 Marsdenia floribunda
TTAGATATTGCATTATTGAGATTCAAAATAATTGTCAATATCAAAAGCAGTCATTATATATATATATATATATATATTGCCTCTTTTCTTTCATAATTTTGTCAGATAACATATATATATATATATATAAATTAAGATTTAATTACAAAAATATTGAGTCCTGATAAATTTATAAAACTTGTCATTAATTTATTAACGCAGAAAGTAACTATTTCTTAACGCATTGACTTCAAAAGATCATCACTAATAATATATATGTTAGTGACAACATTTTGATTGCACAAAAATAGAAATTTGTTGTACTAAACGATTCAACTTTCAATAATTAAAATTCTACGAACATGTCATGATTTGATGATCATAATCTCCTTCACATGTTATACCTGATAAGTTGTACAATTGGATTATCTAGTCTTTGATTACCACCTTGGATTCCATTAAATATTTTTAAAACCATGTCTAGTATACATATTAAATTTTACTATAGTATATGTAAATGTGTTAGGTATATTATTCTAGTTATGGTTATTACAAATTACTTCAACTAACAAGCATAATTTTTATATGTAAAAACTTATGGGTTCTGGTAATATTCATTACCTTCATTTATTTTTAAAAGGGTATTATGGTAATATCCATTACCTTATTTTATTTTATTAAATCATTTTCCTAGAATGATAAGGACACATGGTAATATCCATTACCTTATTTTATTTTATTTTATTAAATCTTTTTCCTACAATAATAAAGACACGTAATCCCACATCAAGATTTTATACAATTATTACTCCTCCTTAACTCTATAAATATATTAAAGATACCTTTGACCAGGTATGTAGACTTCAACTCTTTATATTGGACATTACTGCTTTATTTGAGCTTTCAACTCATTCTAATTTAAGCATCAAAGGAGCCATCCAGGGATCAACCCCACCTTGGCTTTGTTTTTGCATGATAAAGGACTTTGCTCAAAAGCGGATGAGGGAAGTCAATCGAAAGGACCAGCCTACCCTCAGCCCAGGTTAGGATCCACATCATAATTGGCGCCCACCATTTCTCGTCTGAACTCCTCTTGATTCGCCAACTATAAATTCATCATTTACAAACGATTGGTACAACACATCATATTATACTTTATGGATTCAAATCCATCATTTACAAATGATAAGGTACAACCCATCCTATTATACTTTATAGATACTAATTCAACACTTATAGATGATCGGGTACAACTCATCCTATTATACTTTATGGATACAACTCCATCACTTACAGACAATCGAGTACATCCCATCATTTTATACTTTATGGATACAGATCCATTTCTATAAATGATTCGGTATATCTCATCCTATTATACTTTATGGATACAAATCCATCATTTACAAATGATCGGGTACAACCCATCATATTATACTTTATATATACTAATCCATCAGTTACAAAAGATTGGGTACAATCCATCCTATTATACTTTATGGATACAAATCCATCTCTACAAATAATCAAGTACAGCCCATCATGTTATACTTTATGGATACAAATCCATCATTTACAGACGATCGGGTATAACCCATCCTATTATACTTTATGGATACAAATTCATCATTTACAGGCAATCGAATACTACTCATCCTATTATGCTTTATGGATACAAATTCATCTCTATAAACGATCGGGTATATCCCATCATGCTATTGCTTCTTTATTTGAACTTTGAATTTATTCTTGCTTAAGCATTGGAGGAGCCATCCGGGGATCAACTCCACCTTAGCATTGCTTTTGAAGGATAAAGGACTTTGCTCGAAAGTGGATGAGGGAAGTCAACCGAAAGGACTAGTCTACCCTCAGTCCAGATTATGATGTGGATCCTAACCTAAGCTGAGAGTAGACCGGTCCTTTCGGTTTACTTCCCTCATCTGCTTTCAAGCAAAGTCCTTTATCCTGCAAAAGCAAAGCCAAGGTGGGGTTGATCCCCAGATAGCTCCTCTTATGCTTAAGTTAGAATGAGTTCAAAGCTCAAATAAAACAGTAATACCCAATAAAAAGAGTTAAAATCCACAAACCTGGTCAAAGGCATCTTTAATACATTTATAGAGTTAAGGAGGAGTAATAATTGTATAAAATTCTGATGTGGGATTACATATCCTTATCATTGTAAGAAAAGGATTTAATAAAATGAAATAAAATATGGTAATGGATATTACCATGTGTCCATATCATTATAGAAAAAGAATTTAATAAAATAAATAAGGTAATGGATATTACCATAATACCCTTTTAAAAATAAATGAAAGTAATGAATATATTACCATAATACCCTTTTAAAAATAAATGAAGGTAATGAATATTAATACCCTTTTAAAAATAAATAAAGGTAATTGACATTACCATAATGTCCATCAAAAATAGAACTAAGATAATGAATATTATCATAATGCCCTTCGAAAAATAAATGAAGGTAATGAATATTACCATAATATCCTTTTAAAAATAAATAAAGGTAATGTATATTACCGTAATGGCCGTCAAAAATAGAACTAAGGTAATGAATATTACCATAATGTCCTTCAAAAAATAAGAAATAATGTAATGAATATTACCATAATACCATTCAAAAATAAGAAAGGAGATGAGAGGGCAAAAAATCGTGATATGTGAGCATGAATGGTTGTAGAGGATTCCTCTTAAGAGATGTATTATTAGATGTATATGGATATGAAAATAGATACCTTGAATGATGTGTTGTGCAAAAAGAGACAACTATTAAATGACATATGTTGTGTATATGTCATATTAAAGTAGGATAAAAATGATAGCGTTCTATTAGAGAATGGTCATAAATGAAATGGTGTCTCTAACCACGTATATGATGGAGATGGAGAGATGATTCATTGTTGTCGAGTATAAATAAGAGTCGTGATATGTGAGCATGAATGGTTGTAGAGGATGCCTCTTAAGAGATGTATCTTTATATGTAAATGGATATGAAAATAGATACCTTGAATAAAGTGTTGCGCAAAAAGAGACAACTATTAAACGACATATGTTGTGTATATGTCATGTTAAAGTAGGATAAAAATGATAGCGTTCTATTAGAGAATGGTCATATATGAAATGGTGTCTCCGGCCAAGTGTATGATGGAGATGGAGAGATGATTCATTGTTGTCGAGTATAAATAAGAGTCAGAGATGCAGATACTTGTAAAGTATGTCAGATTTCGGCAAGAAGGAAAGTGTTTTTGGCAACTACACTAGAAACCTAATTTTTTTTGTACTGTAAAATGCATATGATGTGAAAGTCTATTTAGGAGACTTTCCTACTTCGGATAAGTCTGATGATGAAGAGATCATAGATGATGTGTCTTTAGAACAAAGGTCAGAGGCTGATGTTGTTACAACTCTGGTGGACGAAGTGAATGTCAATGAGCCTGCGAGTGTAGTTAGTTATCCTGTGAATGCTGAACACACTGTCCCTGCTGAAGAAGCTGCCAAAGATAATGAGATTTCTGATGGAAAAGGGATGATAGGTGTTAAGCCATCATCTTAGGACTGATGTAATAGATAGGCAAGTGGAAAGAAGGGACAATGGATGATCATCTATAATAGAATTTGATTTGTTTATGTCCATTGTGATGGGTTTTGGACTCATCGTCTACATGTATTAAACTTGTATTTGCAACTAATAGGCAATAGAATGTTATCTGATCGTCTGAAAATGTTAGATTTGTGTCCTCAATTGATATGTAATAAGTAGTGGATTTCTATCCAATCGATTAGATCCACAATATGTAATGAGTAATGGGTTGTACCCAATTATGTAAAAATGATAATAAGTAGTGGATTTCTATCTAATTGTTTGGATCCGCAATATGTAATGTGTAATGGGTTGTATCCAATTGTCCGAAAATGACGGATTTGGATTTGCAATATGTAATAATTGTAATAGGTTATTATCGGATCTTCTGGTACGACGGATTTGTATATGTAATATGTAATAATTGTAATGGGTTATTACCCAATCTTCTGGTATGACGGATTTGTATCCGTAATATATAATAATTGTAATGGGATATTACTCGATCTTCTGGTATGACGGATTTGGATCCGCAATATATAATAATTATAATGAGTTATTACCAGATCTTCTGGTACGGCAGATTTGTATATGTAATATGTAATAATTGTAATGGGTTATTATCTGATCTTCTGGTATGACGAATTTGTATTCGTAATATGTAATAATTTTAATTGGTTATTACCCGATCTTCTGATATGACGGATTTGGATTCGCAATATGTAATGAACAATGGGTTATACCCAATTATCTGAAAATGACGAGTTTGGATCTGCAATATGTAATAATTATAATGGGTTATTACCCGATCTTCTGGTATGATGGATTTGTATTTGTAATATGTAATAATTGTAATGGGTTATTACCCGATTTTCTAGTATGACGGATTTGTATCTGTAATATGTATAATTGTAATGGGTTATTACTCGATCTTCTGGTATAACGGATTTCTATTTGTAATATGTAATAATTGTAATAGGTTATTACCCGATCTTCTGGTATGACAGATTTGTATCCGTAATAAGTAATAATTGTAATGGGTTATTACCTGATCCTCTGGAAGTGAAGGATTAGTATCCATAAAGTATAATAGGATGGGTTGTACCCGATCGTCTGTAAAGTTGGATATTTATTCATAAAGTATAATATGATGAGATGTATCCGATCATCTGTAAGTGATGGATTTGTATCCATAAAGTATAAGAGGATGGGTTGTATCCAATCATTTGTAAAGATGGATTTGTATCCATAAAATATAATAGGATGGGTTGTACCCAATCGTGAATTTGTATCCATAAAGTATAATGGAATGAGATATACCCGATCATTTATAGAGATTGATTTGCATCCATAAAGTATAATATGATGGGATGTAACCAATCGTCTGTAAGTGATGAATTTGTATCCATAAAGTATAATAGGATGGGTTTTACCTGATCGTCTGTAAGTGATGGATTAGTATCCATAAAGTATAATAGGATAGGTTATACCCGATCATTTGTAAATGATGGATTTGTATCCATAAAGTATAACATGATGAGATGTATCTGATCGTCTATATAGATGGATTTGTATCCATAAAGTATAATAGTATGGGCTATACCCGATGGTCTGTAAGTGATGGATTAGTATCTATAAAGTATAATATGATAGGTTGCACCCGATCGTTTGTAAATGATAGATTTTTATGCATAAAGTATAATAGGATGGGATATACTCGATAGTTTATAGAGATGGATTTGTATCCATAAAGTATAATATAATGGGATGTACTGGATCGTCTGTAAGTGATGGATTTGTAGTCGGCGAATCGAGAGGAGTTTGAACAAGAAACGGTAGGCACTAATTATGATATGGATCTTAACCTGTGCTAAGGGTAAACTGGTTCTTTTGATTTACTTCCCTTGTCCGTTTTCAAGGAAAGTCATTTATCCTGCAAAAGCTTTATCCCCAGATGGCTTCTCCGATGTTTAAGTCAGAATGAGTTCAAAGCTCAAATAAAGCAGTAATGCCCAATAAAAAGAGTTAAAATCCACATATCTAATCAAAGACATCTTTAATATATTTATAGAGTTAATTAAAGAAGAGTAATAATTATATAAAATCTTATTATAAGATTACATGTTTTTATCATTGTAAGAAAATGATTTAATAAAATAAAATAAAATAAGGTAATAGATATTACCAGTAATCAGGGTTGGAACCAACCCTGGTTTCTTTGCTCAATAATTTAAGGTATGTATGTTAAAAAAAGAAAAGTAAATGGGCCCACTGCCCAGAGACAATAATGCAAATTGGAGACTGCCAAAAATTGCCATTACATTATCTTCCAACTGTCTTTGCAGACCTCTAAATAATGGGTATAGTTGTGACCTATTTATAAAGTTAATTATAGAGTTAATTAAAGAAGAGTAATAATTGTATAAAATCTTTTTATAAGATTACATATCCTTATCATTATAAGAAAATAATTTAATAAAATAAAATAAAATAAAATAATGAATATTATCAGTAATCAAGATTGGGAACCAACCCTAGTTTCTTTGCTCAATAATTTAAGGTATGCATGTTAAAAAAAGAAAAGTAAATGGGCCCACTGCCCAGAGACAATAATGCAAATTGGAGACTGACAAAAATTGCCATTACATTATCTTCAGCTGTCTTTGCAGACCTATAAATAATGGGTATAGCTGTGACCATCGATTACATTATCTTCTGACTCTCGACACCGATTTTCGAATCTTTTGGTATGAATTGGTTTGATTTGGGATGGCGAAAGCCCGATGCGATTATGAGATTAAAAGTACCACTAATTAACTATTTCGTATCATTAATTTTAAAATATGAATAAAATTAAAATACACGATCAATTTAAATAATCTTACAAACTAAGGCTGTTAATTTTTTTTTAATAAAAATATTTTAATTTTAGCATTTTTAAAAATTAAGCTTAAAACAAAATTATTCAATTTTACTGTTAACTTGTTCATTGTTTATCACGTTGATAAATTAATTTCTTTCAGGTACAAACTCTAATAATTTAATAAATTACTATTAAATTTAAATTTTTACCATTTAAATTAAATTTTGTGAAATTAAAAATATATTTTTAATTATAATAATTAAAATAAAATTAGAAATAAAATTTTTGATCGATTAACCATGGCTATTGTGAAAATATAATTAACAATACAGAATGAAATCGTAATAAATTTAATAAAAATTCATAGTATATTTGAAAATATAATTTCTCTTTTTTTTTTTTTTTTTTGCAATATTTCTTTTATATTCCTCAAATTTGAAATTTAATCAATGTATACGATTGCTGTACCTCATTCTTTCTTGTTATTATTAACTTTGAAGCCTTCAAAAAGGGTGTGGAAACTGAATATCTATACTTCATTCTTTTTTCTAATATCTCGCCCTAATTGCTTCCATTCATGTCTACCAGTAGTTTTTCTCCAGAGTTTCTCAGCGAACTTCCAAAGGAGAAAATATGGAATGCTACTGATATTTACAAGTAGGAGGGATTCTGGTATAGGCTTTTTCATCTTGAAGGAGCCATGGCAGCTCAAGCAAGTTTCAGTGCTCGAGATGACGACATAATAATTGCTTCTCCCACGAAAGCCGCTAGCACGTGGCTTAAGGCGCTGATACCCTGCATTATGGATGAGAAATTACGAACAATTAGCCACGGTGAGATCGATCGTGATGGAGAAGACATTTTGATGGAAAATCATCCGAACGACCTCATGCCATCTCTGGAGTTCGAAATCTTCAATCCCAATTCCCAACGTAACTTGTCGGAGATGCCCTCTCCTAGACTTTTCAGAACCCATATTCCTTTCCAATCACTTTCTAAATCGGTGACAAATCAATATTCGAGGTGTAAGATTGTGTATATCGCCAGAGATCCAAAAGATGTGTTTGTTTCCTTATGGTACTTTAGAAACTCTATACTGAGGAGTATTGGAAAGAAGCAAATCCTTATCCTATCGAAGCAAATCCTTATCCTATCGAAGAAGCATTTGAGGAGTTCTGTCGAGGAATCCATGCGTTTGGGCCGTTTCACAATCATGTTTTAGGGTATTGGAAAGAAAGCCAGGCGAGGCCTGATAAAATATTGTTCTTGAAATACGAAGATATGAAGAAAAACCCTGTTGGAGAAGTAACCAAATTGGCTTCATTTCTTGGAATGCCATTCTCTGCGGACGGTGGGAAGGAGGAAATTGAAAAGGTCTTATGGAGGTGCAGCCTTGAAAGGTTGAAGAATTTGGAAGTGAATAAACGAGGATCAGACCCTTGGAGTGGGATTCCAAAGCATGCATATTTCAGGAAAGGTGTTGTTGGGGATTGGAAAAATCATCTCTCTGTTGAAATGAAAGAACGCCTTGATAAGATCACTCGCAACAAGTTCCAAGGCTCAGGCTTGGATATTCTTTCAGACTAAAAATAAGTAAGTAAAAAAATAAATATTGTTGTTGTCCAATTCTAATTTCATAAATTGTTGCCCCTCCTCTTATATTGTCCCAAACTTTCGTGGAGTAGAATAAAGCATCCATGGTTAAAAGTTAACCTAGCTATTCTATTTTAAGAAAGTTTGAGTTAAGACAGCTTTAAATTGCAAGGTAGAGTTGTGTGTCTCTGTGTTTGTTTTCCTTAGCGAGTGAGCAGAAAATAACAGTATTGTTGATTGACAAGCACTCGGAAAATCATACAATGAAAGAACAAAATCCAAGCAAACAGTGTCTTGTAAATTTTAATTGAGAATGCTTTTGGATTTATTCGTTTTGTCTTGATGGTTAAACGGATCCTTTCATGAAGCAACTTTCTAGTTGAAGCGAAAGAAAATATATATATATATATCAGCAGCAGTAACCAATACACAAGAAATGCAAGGGTTAATTTATCGGATATCCCAGGGATGAAAACGATATACTTCTCAAGACATATTAAAAAGACAATGATTTAGGTTGGCTTTAAAATATTTATATACAAGAAAATTCTTTATCTGGACAGCAATTAAGCACAAATAAGAATAATAATAATAAATTGTCTATATACTATACACAGAAAAGTTATATGTTTACTATGTAGCTTTCCCAGTGACCCATGATCCATGACTTTACTTTCCTTTCTTTCTTTTTATTTTTCTTCTTGTTTTTTTTTTTTTTTTTTATTTGGTATTTTTATGAATTAATTTGAAAATAAATTATAGGAAAAAAACTTTAGCCTATAAAGATGATTGAAGTGCGATATAAGATCAACTCGCAGCGTAAGTCAAACTCAAAACATTTCACTTAACATACCATGTAAAAAAAACTAATTAAAGAAAGTATATCGATCCGGCTACTATTTTGTTCTTGTGACTTTACCTATTTATTAAGTATTAATTAAGTACAAAATTCAACAAAAGCAATGAAATAATAAATTTATTATTATATATCTATTGAACATATTAATTCTAATGCGAAATTTTATCCAAATTTAAACACATTATTTTCAACATTTTTTTAATCTTTTTTAAAATTAATATATATATATATACATATATTTATCAAACAGAAAGCTTGTTATTTTATAGAAAAGATGTTCTGATAATGTTCTTATATTAGCAAGTTCATAATGCAATTATAATGAATTGATAACATTTATAATTAATTATTTGATAATTATTTTTACTTTCATTACCAATATTTAGACTATTATCTTATATATTTGGACACTTGTCTTATATTTTATATTATATTCTAAATAGTTACAAAGCATCCATATTAGAGTTGTTTATTTGTACTGTTTTTTCCTACACTCCCCCCACCCCCCGCGTTCCCCAGAGGCCAAAAACTATACAGCCAGCAAGAACTCCACATGGTGGTTCCTTAAAGCCAAAAAGAAAGATGTTGGTTTCATTTATATAATATACATATATATATATATATATATATTAATTGAAATTGTTCATGATGTCGGAAAATTCATGTCCCACTGGTTTCTTCTATGTTCCATACTTAATTAATGCAATTTCTTTTTAAGTAATTTTTAATTACCTGTACTACTAGAAAAATGAAGATTTACGATGAAAATTTGTGAGGGTTAAGGAGTTGTCATAGTGTGCAAGGGCAGAACAACATCATATAATTGGGGGTGGATGCGTTGATCATCCCTCGCAAATTCAACATTATTTGCGAGGGCATTGCTACGGAAAAAAAAAAAAAAAAAAATCCATCAGTAATTACGATAGATTTGCGATGCCAATAGTAGTCGTCACAAATTTCGAAAGATTTGCGTGTGCTACATTTCATTGATTTTGCATAGTCCTCACAAATAGCAATGGATTTGTGAAGGTCCTTTAAGATACAAAAATTGCGACAGATTTGCGATGGAATCACAGCCTACGCAGATAGCGTGGGATTTGCAAGGATACTTTAACATTCACTAATTGCGATATATATGCGAGTGCTTTTTTAATTCACTTTTGTAAGGGCACAATTGCCCACACAGATAGCGATGGATTTGCGTGGGTATTTTAACATTCACTCCTTGCAACGGATTTGGGAGTGCTGAGCATGTGATTCATATCAAGGCCCTCACAAATCCCTCACTAATTGTGACGAATTTACGAGTGCTAAGCATGTGATTCATATATTGGCCCTCGCAAATCTCTCACTGATTGCGACAAATTTGCGTGGGCTAAGCATGTGATTCATATATAGACCCTCACAAATTAGTCACTAATTGCGATGGATTTACGAGTGCTGAGCATGTGATTCATATCGAGGCACTCGCAAATCCCTCACTGATTGCTACATATTTGCGAGGGCTAACCATGTGATTCATATATAGACCCTTGCAAATCCGTCACTGATTGCAACAAATTTGCGAGTGCTGAGCATATCGAGGCCCTCACATATTCCTCACTAATTGTGACGGATTTGCGAGGGCTAAGCATGTGATTCATATATAGGCTTTCAAAATCCGTCACTGACTACGACGGATTTTCGAGTGCTGAGCATGTGATACATATAAAGTCACCCACAAATCCCTCACTGGTTCCGACGGATTTGCAAGGGCTTAGGAAAAATGACGATTTGTGAACCGTCGTATTTGATTTAGCAAATATGGTGGTCTTGGTGACCAAATACGACGGTTTTATAAGTGTCGTATTAGGTTAGGCAAATACGACGCCTCATTTGAGGCATGATTTTTGCTCAAAATATGAGTTTATAACTTCAATCAATATTCAAATAATATCAGATTGGTTTCAAATTTTGTAGATTTTATTTTGAATATATTTCTAATAAATGTAACGGTTGGATTAAATTTTGATTTTTATAAAATAAAAAAAAATATGTATATTTCGATATTAAAATTACGAAAGTAGATGGATGATACATGAAATAGTATGAGATTGGCATCAAATTTTGTAGATTTTATTTTTAATATATTTCTAATTAATCTAACGGTTGGATTAAATATTTGATTTTTATAAAATAAAAAAAAAAATGTATATTTCTATATTAAAATTACAAAAGTAGATGGATGACGCATGAAATAGTATCAGATTAGTTTCAAATTTTGTAGATTTTATTTTTAATATATTTATAATAGATCTAACAGTTGGATTAAATGTTTGACTTTTATAAAATAAAAAAATGTGTATATTTCGATATTAAAATTACAAAAGTAGATGGATGACACATGAAATAGTATGAAATTGGCTTCAAATTATGTAGATTAGTTTTTCTCATATGTTTAACAAATCTAACGCGCGGTTAGATTAAAATTTTGATTTTTGTAAAATAAAAAAAATGTGTAAATTTCTTTATTAAATATAGAAATATAAATGGATGGCACATGAAATAATATCTGATTAAAATAAATTTTATCAATATGAATAATTTATATATATATGGTTATATCAAATGGTCGGAATAATTATTTAATATATATAATAAGATGTTCCTTATATAAAACGTATAGATATATATATCGTAACTTACATTAATGAAATAAATGTTATATTTTTATGTATGAAATGATTATTATTTTTTTATTACTATCAAATTAGATATATATATATATATATATATATAATGATTATTACATTATTTAAGTGTTTAAAAATAATTTATATAGTAAAATATACCCTAACCCTAAACCTTAAATAATAATTTTTTTAAAAAAATATTGGACTAAAAAATAATTAGACATAAATAATAATTTAATTAATTATTTAATCAATTTGTGGAATTGTAATAATTAAAATACCATTCATAGTCATTGTTATTTTTTTTTATATTAATATTTATTAGAAATATTAGTGAATTTAGTCTCAAATATTTGCTCAATTTTTGTATTTGGTTCCAATTTTTTTTTTTTTTTTTTTTTTGTGGATTAGGTCCCTAACTTTATAAAGTTTGTATGTATTAGGTCCTTTTGTGTGGATTATGAGTGTCAAAAATAGTGAACAAAAGGACCTAATACACAAGGACCTAATTCACCAAAAAAAAAGTTTGGAACCAAATATGAAAATTGAACAAATGATTGTCACTAAATTTACTAATATTTCTATTTATTATTATTTTTTATGTCATATATTTTATAAAAATATTAAAGATTGATATGCAATATTTCAACCAATTATGTTTTATATATATAGAAATCGATTACTCATCAATTTTTATTCTAAGTGTCAGAATATTAGTATATTAATCTTGGGATAATTAATCTTAAATCAGGTTAAAAAAAACAAAATATAATTTTTATTTTAAATTTTAATTTTAAAATATATAAATTTATAAAAAACAATTTTTATGTTAACTTACATAAGTTTTTGAAAATAATAATAGATTTAGAATATGTAGGTGTATATATATAATTATATATCACTTATATATATATCATTAATACATGTTATACGTATAATGACAAATTATTATTACTATCATTAGCGTTTTTTTGATCGGAAACCACATATAAATAACAAAATTAACCATTTTTGACACCCATTGACCAATTACCCAGAGATAAAATGATTATTTTATAAAATCATTTAAAAAAAAGGAGAGAACCCCGCAGAACACAATTAAGAATAGTTATTATGATAACTAAGACCACATAAGTGATAATTGATAATAATTTTACTTTGATCACGAGTCTGAAATTTATATCAAGGCAAAAAAAAACTCAATTTTTTTTTTTAAAAAATAAATGATATTAATATATAAATATAAAAATTATCATTCAAAATAAAGTGATAGTGAATATATAATTATAATTTTTACATTTTTTGTTCCTGAACCAGTATTTATGTTAATATTATGTATATCTTTTACCTTTCAAATCCTAAGTTGTGTTCTCTACCGCCTCCAAAACTTCTCTTTCTCCTCCATCCCGTCTCTCCCACCTTTCACAGCCAACCGTTCTCTCTGCTTCATGGTTGGGGACGAGTTTAAGCCGAACCTATAGCTTCCAAAGCCTCAGTAAACAGATATAACCAGATGAAAAGGCAAAAGTTCCTATTGTTCAACAAAGAGGACGATTCAAGGTTACATCTGAGAATGTTGAATTTTAGAAGGTTGCTGCAGTCATCTTGAGTGACACCAAATGTAGTCGTGGCGGCCGACAGCAGTGGAAACTACAGAGCTGTAGCGGCAGCCGTAGCAGCAGCACCCGAAAAGAGCATATCCCTGATACATCATTAGAATGAAGGTTGGTGTTTACAGGGAGAAATCCCAAAGAAGAGGACTAAGATAATGTTCATGGGAGATGGCAGATCCAACACAATCATCACTGGAAGTAGGAATGTCATGGATGGCAATACCACTTTTAATTCTGCAACAGTTGCTAAGTTTCCCCCTCATTTGAGAGAGGAATTCAATATTTTGACTAATTTTTGTTGTAACAATTAGAATTTTTTTTTTTTTTCTTTTAATTACTAATGCCTACAAATTACAAAAAGGAGATGCCTAACTCAAATACTTTCAATTTTTTTAATAATAATAATAATTTATAACATTTCTTTATTTGAATTTAAACAAATTCAAGTCAAATTATATTTATAAATTATTCATTCAAACAATATATATATATATATATATATTGCAATAATAATTCAATGACCCAACAATTTAGTTTGTTATGTCCTTGAATTGATAATTGCACTACAAAAAAAGTTAGCAGGTTCAACGCCTACTAAATACAGTGGCTGCTAACTGTCATTTTTGGTTATTAGATACGAAGGCATCGTGGCCGTCAAATACGACGATTTGTCCTCCAACCATCGTTTTTAATAATTTTTTAAAAAGCGTGCCAGTCTAATACGGCGGTCATGGTGATCAAATACAACGATTTTATAAGTGTCGTATTCGGTTAAGCATATACAACCAATTCAACAAAAATGGCGGGTTTTTGAACCGTCGTATTTGGTTTGGAAAATACGGCGGTTTTGGTAACCAAATATGACGGATTTATAATTGTTGTATTATGTTAGGCAAATACGACGCCTCATTTGAGTAAATACGGCGGGTACAAAGTGTGGTTTTTGCTCAAAATACGAGTTTATAACTTTGATCAATATTCATATAATATCAGGTTGGCTTCAAATTTTGTATATTTTATTTTTAATATATTTTTAATAAATCTAATTGTTGGATTAATTGTTTGATTTTTATAAAATAAAAAAATGTGTATATTTCGATATTAAAATTACGAAAGTAGATGGATGACATATGAAATAGTATCGGATTGGCATCAAATTTTATAGATTTTATTTTTAATATATTTCTAATAAATCTAACGTTGGATTAAACTTTTGAATTTTATAAAATTAAAAAAAAAGTGTATATTTCGATATTAAAATTACAAAAGCAGATGGATGACACGTGAAATAGTATTGGATTGGCTTCAAATTTTGTAGATTTTATTTTTAATATATTTCTAATAAATCTAACGGTTGGATTAAATTTTTTAATTTTATAAAATAAAAAAAATACATATATTTCGATATGAAAATTACAAAAATTTATGGATGACAAATGAAATAGTATCAGATTGGCTTTAAATTTTATAGGTTCGTTTCTTTTATATCTTTAACAAATCTCACGGTTGGATTAAAATTTTAATTTTTGTAAAATAAAAAAATGTGTAAATTTCGGTACTAAATATACAAATATAAATGGATAACGCATGAAATAATATTCGATTAAAATAAAATTTTTTCAATATGATTAATTAATTTATATGGTTATATCCAACGATCAGATTAATTATTTATTATATATGATAAGATGTTCTTTATATATTCGAAATAGATATATACATCATAACTTACAATTATGAAATGGTATACATTTGTACATGAAATAATTAAATTTTTTCAAATATTACTATCAAATTAGATATATAATGATTATTACACTATTTAAGTGTTTAAAAATAATTTATATAGTAAAATATATCCTAACCCAAACCCTAAAATACCCTAAACCCTAAATATATATATATATATATTTTAATTGGACTCAAAGATGACAGCTAGGACCAACCAGAAACGACGGTCGGGTTGCCGTTTTTGGTCCAAAATTATTAAAAAAAAAAAAATAGCGGCGGCCCAAAATATATTTTTTTAAATATATTGCATTAAAAACGATGGCCCAATGCAACAAGAAACGGCGATCGGGCTGCTGTTTTGGGCCCAAAAATATTTTTTTAAAAAAAATTTTACCCAGACCTGATTTTATTGGGTCGGATCCGAGCGGGTCGCGCCTTTTCACATATCACTGGCGGGAATTTTTTTTTTTTTTTTAACTTTTCTTCTTTCTCTTTCTTCTTCCTTCTTCCTTCCTCCATTTCTTCACTATAAATCCTTATTTTGAGCTAAACTCTTCCATAAATTAAGTAAAATTTACTATATTTTTATTGGGTTTGTTAAACCTATTAGTTTAGTTGGAGAGGGGGAAAAAATATTTTAAAGTGTAATTTTTTGCCCCTTACCGAATTTTGGAAAAAAAATTTCCCATTTCCCACGGATTATTTGTGTTAATTTGCGATAGGTTTGCATACTTTTAGCTATTGTGTTTGTTTGTATTAGGTATTTTTTGATTATTTTGTTTATATAATGTATATATACATATGGGTAAAGTGTTTAATGATATGGTTTTTTTTTTCTTTTTTGAGTATGTTTTTAGTAATTATTAGGTATGAAGTAGAAATTTTTTGTAATTTTGAATTAGTATATATGTATGTGCATAAACTTTAATTTTGTTTTGATTATTGTTGATTTTATGGCATTTGTTATGTATATTTGATTCTTGGGTTTTTTTTTTTTTTTTTTTTATATAGTAATATATTGAGGTTGAAATTGGATTATTGTTACTTAATTATAGGTAAATTATTTAGCTTTATGTAAGTTACGGTTTTAATAAATAATTTTAGACTAAGTTATGGTTAAATTAGTAAGTTATGGTGTTATAAGTAAATAATTTTAGACAAAGTTATAGTTAAATTAGTAAGTTATGGTTTTAATTAGTAAGTTAATCATTAGTTATTTATTAAGTTATGTTTAAATTAGTTAACCATAGGTGCTCAAATTAGTTAATTTTAATGAAATGAAGATTTAACTTTACTAA
>JAXGGT010007599.1:0-21571 GCA_035583425.1 Marsdenia floribunda
TTTTTTTCTTTTTTCTTTTTTTAAATAGTAACAAGAAATAGTAGTAATTAAAAAAAAAAATTAAAAGTTTTTAGTAAAAGATGAATATACTAAAGTAAAATATGGGCTTAAATTGCGGTATAAACATTAGTTGTAACGAAATAAATCCATTCATTTAAACTTGAGGCATAGCTGTCATAAGAAGCTAATCTATGGGTAATAATATTTGAACATCTATACATATATTTGATTGTGAAAAATCAAATAAAATAAGAAATTTTTTACCTAAATTTATAATGTGACATGTACGCATCCCTAATATTTACCTAATAGTCCAACGAACGATGTGAATGAATTTCAACGTTTGGATATCTTAAGAAGAAATAAGAAAATTAAAAGCCAGTTGATGTTTACCATAAAAATCAATATAAATATATTAATTATTAGAAATATTAGATAAAATATATAAGATAAGTACAAAGTAACTTAAAAGACATATTTAAAAATAAAAAAAAAATTAATATATTTAATTTAAATCATAATACTTAATAAAAAAAATTAATTGTAAAAAAATTATTAATATTAGATAAATTTGAAATAATGAATATATAGTCATAAAAAGTAAAATATAAAAAAAGAAAAAGACAATGAAAATCTAAAAGTTAAAGAAAATAACAACAATGCCATTAGAACAAAATTGCTTCTAGAAATAATACTTGTAATCTTATATATATATAAGATATATATATATATATATATATATATTTAATATAATATAATTATAGTACTTCTTGATTCATTTTTCCGAATCTAGAAGTGCTGATTTCAGCCCTCTTCGCAGCCTTGCTTGCTGGCAAACTTCTTTATTAAAAACAAAAAAAGAGACAAAAAACAAAAAAAAAAAAAAAAAAACTGTATTTTACATATATATATATAAATATATATGCGAATTATACATATATACGAAAAAGAAAAGAACTTCAAAGTTGAAACTTATTGTACACGTGGACGGATAACGCATTTTGAGATAATAAAATAAGAAATTACCAAGCGTTGGACTCTAACACATGGAAGTTCTACTCCGACTCCAATATCCCGAGGTCTGACTCTGACGGTATACTGCATGACTTCTACATCGATCCTTTTATAAATAGGATCAAAGGGAGGGAGAAGTTGGATAGTAGAGACCCACCTCGACGTCGGACTTCGCAGTTCGATTATCATACCAAATCCGATTTTACTTTAGTTAAAGATCTACTTCCACTCTGGAATTCAGGTCTGACTAAGTGTACTTGACAAAGAGAAGCTCTAACTTAATGTGACCCTTATGACACGCCGCCTGACACTCTATTACGTGGCTAAAAGTTTTTTTACATTGAAGTCCATTTTGAAGTCCATTAATGAGACAGGCGCCAACAGAGCAATAAATCAAAGGGGAGTCATAAGACATTTGTCAAAAAGACACAAATCTCAAGGTATAATCTAAATTGCTTATAAAGGAAAACCCCTTTTTACCAAGAAGGGGAGGAATTTTGGGGAGAAAAACTCTTCGTCTTAGGGTAAAAACCCTAATATTGAAACAAAAGAGTTCGTTGTATCTCATGAGAAAACCTGTATTTCTTACAAAAATCGCCTTGATTCACCTCCGTTTTCGTGATTATATACTAACTTAATCATCAGAGGATTCATTGGAGATCCCCCCACTCTGTTTTAAACTTCTTGCAAGTTCAAGGCTTGGCGAGCAATTTCAACACGAGATTATCATCAGCCTTGGTGTAAATTTCAATATTTTCTCATCTCACTCCCTGATTTTTTGTTACATCACATGTTATATATAATTATATTTTATTATTTGAATTATATATATATATATATATATATATATATATATATTACATTAATAATTAAGTATTATATTTTTTTTTAGATTCTTGAATATTTTTACAAACTAATTCTATATTCTGAATTAATAAATTTGTATTATTATTTTCACTAAAATTATAGTTCTGAAATTATAAATTTTAATTATAAATAAAATAATGCTATTTTAGAATTTATTATTGAAGTTTAGAATAATAAATATTCTAGAAAGTATAGAACTAAATCAAGTTTGGATTATATTTATTAAGTTTATAATTTGGTAATAAATGTGGAACGATAATTTACAACAGTGGAATAAAAAGGAGTTTGGTAGCATTAAAATTCAAAAGAAGCGTTGCCTTGCCCGTCTTCTGGGAATTCAGGAATCTCTTGCTAACGGGCCCTCTTCTTTCCTTTCTGATCTTAAATCTCAGGTTAAACAAGAGTATGATCTTATCCTCTGACAAGAAGAGGTTTCTTAATTTCAACGATCTAATGCCAAATGGCTGCTCGAGGGAGACCGCAATACCAGATTCTTTCATTTATCCACACTTATCCGCAGGAGCAAAAGGAAAATTCTACGCCTTTGTGATATGGATGGCAACTAGACCACCGATGTCAACCAAATTGCATCTACTGTCCATCAATTTTATAAAGCTTTGTATACAAGTGAAGAGTGTTGTCATGCAGACCCATCATCTTCAACCTTTCCCACACTTTCGCCAACTGATTTAAATTGGTTGAACGTACAAGTCACACAAGAGGACATTAGAACAACAATATTCTAAATGGGGTCCCACAAGGCTCTTGGACCGGATGGCTTTCCACCACTTTTTTATCAAAAATTTTGGCCAGTTATTTCGACCTCTATAACCCAGTTTATTGTTTCTATTTTTGACAGAGGACATGTTCCGCCAAACATAACTGGAGTACTCCTTGTACTGATTCCAAAATTGGCTACTCCGGAGGTGGCTTCCCAATTTAGACCTATTGCTCTTAGCAATGTAGTGTCTAAAATTGTTGCAAAAATAGTTGCCAATTGTCTCAAATGCTTGATGCCTAAATTAATTGGATATCATCAAAGTGGATTTGTCTTAGGCCATCAAGGACTTGACATATCATCATTATCCAAGAGGTTCTTCATTCTATGCATCGTAAGGTTGGTAAAATAGGTTGGTTGGTAGTGAAATTAGATTTAGAAAAGGCTTATGACCGTATTCATTGGCCCTTTTTATGATAGGTACTCCATTCAATTAGTTTTAATCATGTTTTTACTTCTCTTATTATGAGCAACATTAATTGTTCTAGTTTATCTCTATTATGGAATGGTATATAGCTTGAGTCGTTTCAAACTTCTCGAGGTATCCAACAGAGTAACCTATTATCACCATATCTTTTTATTTTATGTATAGAAACCCTTGCTCAAGCCATTACTAAGGCGGTCCGGGCAACTCTTTGGAAGCCTTTCACAGTAGCTCGTCGAGGATCATTTATCTCACATTTATTTTTTGCAAATGATCTCCTGTTATTTGGTGAAGCATCCCTTGTCCAGACTGATCTCATGTGCAGTTTGATTAAATATTTTTGTGCCTTTTCAGGCCTAAAAGTTAACACAAATAAATCACTCTTATTTGTTAGTCCTAATACTCCTACTGCTATGGCCTGGGCCCTTTCCTGAAAATTTGATATCCCCTTGACCGGTAATCTTGGGAATTATTTAGGGATACCCTTGACTCACGGTCGTCACTCCTCTGGCCATTATCATTTCCTTCTCCACAAGATCCATCATAAGCTGGCCGATTGGAAACATAATTCTCTATCCTTGGCAGGGTGGGCTATGTTGGTTAAAGTAGTGCTTTTGGCTTTACCTAGATTGTAAGATCCAGCTCCTTAGTAGGGCAAATTTGGATCTGTTCAATCTGGATTCAATATTCTAAACGAAATTATTAACTTTTCTTAAATTTTATTATTTTGATTCGTTCGAATTAAAATTATCCATTCTTGGATTTCTTTAATAAAAAAAAAATTCTTTCTTGTGTATATATATATGCACTGACATATTCTTTCTTTTTGTGTCGTGACTATGGGCTTGGCAGTACCCACAGTCAATTACTTGGCACCGTCCTCTCTATATCAATAGGGATATCCCAAGTTAACAATGACTACCTAGGCCCACACTTATATTTCATAACATATTCACATATATTTTCGATGTGGGACGGGGTATCACATAAATATTATTTGCAAATGCATCGGCTCTCCAGTAATTTCTTGTTATGAGTAGAAGGCATCATCAGGAGATTCTTTTGGGGTAATTCTGAGGGCTCAAACTTCTCACCCATTGCTTGGAAGAGAGTTTGTTTACCAAAAGCTCTTGGAGGTTTGGGGTTTCAAACCCTCCAAAAAATTAACCGAATCCAGCTTACTAAATTGGGATGGAGAGTTTTGACTCAACCGCAAGCATTATGGGTCCAAGTGTTACAAGCCAAGTATGGGTTCCTACACACTGCAAATACAGCACGGGCTGGATCCTAGTCTTTTATATGGAAGGGGATCGTGCGGCATGTTTCGGTTCTCCATCGGGGTCTCTCATGGCACGTGGGCAACGACAAAACTGCCCTTTTCTGGACGAATTTATGGCTCTCTAACCAGCCACTTATTTACCTCACTCAATATCATGTACCGGAGAACGAGCTCTCCAATACCGTTGCTTCATATTATTGCTTCTCCACAGGCTGGAAGTTCTCTCTTCTACAAGATTGACTACCTGCAGCGGTCCTTAATCTTTTGAATCTTTGCATTTTGGATGATTCTTTAGAGGATCAACCTATGTGGCAGTTGTCTCCTAACGGACAATTTACTACTAAATCACTGAAGACATTGCTGGCGGTTCCGACGTCAAATGATGCTGCGAACTGGAATAACCTATGGAATACGAAAACTCCTCTTCGGCTGTCCTACTTCCTATGGAAAGCTCGACTCGGCCGTTTGAAGACAAAAGATCACCTCTTTCGACGCAGTATCTTACCTTAGCCGGACTGTGAATTGTGCTTCCAACAGAATGAACGAAACCCATTTGCATGCACTACGTAACTGTCCATTGGCAGCCGAGATGTGGCAGTGTGTTCTCCCGTATCATCAAGAGGAATTTCGTCCCTTCTTCCCCCTGGACAACATGTTACTTGGATCGACTGAACCTCTCATGTAAAGGCCATATCATTGCTGACAATCATACCTACCCATGGAATATTGTCTTTCGCTTCTTGACCTGTGCTATTTGGCATCATAGGAATTCTATTTTATTTCTTGAATCCTTTGAATTAATTTTTGTTCAGAGTTTCTAATATTCTTACACGTGTACAGAACTTCCTAGTTGCTTCAGAGGATAGATAGACCTATAAAGTTGTTTCTCCCTCTTTTGAATGAATACAGATCCATTTCAGGGTAAAAAATGTGGATCGATAATTATTACTTGAAGGATTCTTCAGGAATAAGAATTATCCAAGTTAAAGAATTTTCATATTTTCATTGCATTTAAACCTAAGGTAAGTGATTTGATCATTCTCTGTTGTTTTAAATGAGAAATGTATGTTATATTATTATCTTATGTTGAAATCTCTCTGTGAGTAAATGAAATATTTCAAAATTTTTATTAAGTTTAATTTTATTATTGAAAAATTCTTGACTTTCATCGTGTAAATATTTACGTCTTTTAAACTTAGTCCTAAATTTTAAAATTAAAGAGTTAAATCCTATAATTATTTTTGAATTTAGAAGTAGGTCGTTCTGATCAAAATTCTCCTATTTTCCAACACTCCTAATCACATGAGCCCTACATGCCCTTTTTTTTTAGAGCATTTTGGGTAATCTCTTCCCTTCCTCCCAATAATAATAATAATATATTATAAACTAACTCCCAATTAAAATTTCTTCTTCCTTCTCTTCTTTACTTCACCGCAATTTTAGATTAGGGTTCTCGGGTGAAAGATTCTTTAGCTCTGCTGGACAATATCGCATTCTATGTGTAATACCCATGTCCAAATTAAGAAGGGTATTTTGGTAATATAGAAGTTTTGGGATCTTAACAAATGACTTAAAAACTTAAGGTACCTATTTTGTAAATTATTATTTCCTATTTCTCTTTAAATATATAGTTAGAACCCGTAGTTATTTTAGATGAGTTTGTCATATTTTACGAATAAGGTTAGAAAGCAAGAGAGGCAAAGCTTTTTTTCAAATACAGACGAATGCCTATGATTTGATAATTATAATCATGCTTACTATTCCTATTACAATCAAGGCTAGTATTTTTTATATTATTGTCGAGCTTTTATTTAGGAGTATGTTTTAATAGGAATTAAAGATTAGATTTTTAGAGATTTAATTACGTATTATTTTTTCTATTAGAATAAAAATATTTCGTTATTTTTATTATATAATCAAGATTCAAGAATAAATACGTATATTTGGTAAGATAGAAAAAAAAAAAAAAAAAAAAGCAGCGGCTACTGTTGCCGCCGTTAAGCATGTAAATATTTATTAATAACTTTGTATATATATATATATATATATTATTGTATTTTTTTTTTAAAATAAAAAGAAATAAAATATTTTATTTAATTATAATAATAATTATTTTGTTAATGATTAAAGAATTCATTTAAATATTTTATTAGAAAAGTACTTTAATATTTTAAAAATTATGATTATTTTTATGATATATATAACCCTTAATTATCTTATTAATATTTTTAATAATTACTATTTTAAAATTTAAATTTAGATAATATTTGGATTAAGGTAAGAGATATCTAAACTAAGATATTTGGATTACTTATAAATAGGCAACGAACACTCTTGAGATCTAGATTACTTGAGTTAAACTTGGATTCGTTAGACCTTGATTGAGGTAAGTAATGTTTTTAAGTTTTAAATATTTTCTTTATGTTTTATTAAATTCAGTTGGGCATGACATATATTTTTATAAAAATATGTGTATGTTTTGAAACAATTATGCATGACTCATGTTTTGTATGTCTAGAGGATTAGTTCTCGATATACCTAGCTTTTGGTGAGTAGACAGATATCATGTATGTATATTTTCCAACTCGTTAACTCCTTGTTGGAGTAGAGTTGGGCTAGATATCCGGTTTAAGAAAATACTATGAGACTTTCAACTTACGTGATTGTTTTAAGTATTATTTTTATTACATATGAAAAATAAATAAGTTTTACGTTTTTTTTTTTTTTTGAAAAAGGATTTTCTTTTATGCCCAATCTGATGAGAAATTTTGGATTACTTACTGGGCTTCATAGCTCATTCTACTATTTATGTTTTCCTTTTGCAGATAGATAGATAAGTATTTGGATTTGATTTTCGGAATAAAGACTAAAAAATTAATTAGTTAAGGATTTTAGTTTTCATTTATTCTCTTAGTTACGAATTTTAAAATTGTTGTTGATTTGTAAGACGTTTGAACCTTTTAAGTTTCTCGAAATTGTATTTTTAATTTAAGGATTATTTTGTATTATGTTTAGTTTTGAGCCGTTGAGTTATACTTCAATACGCGGCATGTCACGCTTGGGATTTGTATCGTGACATTATGTCCGTCCAACTTCCCCACATAAATAAATAGTAAGATTTCTGAGATTTAAATTATGAAAACCTTTCACTGTCGATTGGTCAATCTGATTTGTTTTGTATTTTTCCTGTGACTTCCTTACACTGTAGGATGAGCCCTCCGTATGGGTAGAAGTCAGGATATCCTCTTGATCCTTGCCATCATCGCCATGGTAAGGTTCATAGCGGCCAAAATCTAGTCCAACCCATTTCTATGGCAACTTGTTCCCACCACCTATGATTGTCTAGTAGATTTTCTTCAAGACCTTCACCTTCATCTGGCAGATCAAATAACCTCCGCTATTGTTTATTCTATGGCATGTCGCTCCAGCAATCAGTTCAGCAAACTCAACACACACTACTCTTGTTCACTGCCCTGAAACCTCTTCTTTTATCATCTCGAGAATCTGATCCCAAGTTTTTATCAGAAAAGTCTTCTCTTCCATACTGCCTTCCCCTTCCCCATGAACCCTAACCTAAAATTGCGGTGAAGTGAAGAAGGGGAAGAAGAGAAATTTCGGCGGGGAGTTAGCTTATAACCTATTTTTTCCTTTTTTTTTTTTTTGGGGGGGGGGGGGGGGGGGGCGAGGGAGGGAAGAAATTGTCAAAAATGCCCTAAAATAAGAAAGTATGTGCGTCTCACGTGATTAAGAGTCAGAAAAGGAAAATGGGAAGATTTTGGCTAAAAAAACCTATTTCGAAATTCGAAAATAGCTATAAAATTAATTTCTTATTTTTAAATATTTAGGATCAAGTTTAAAAAATATAAATAAATACAAGACTAAAGTCAGAAATTTCCTTTTCTTATTAGTTTAAATTCCTTTCGTTTCTAACTTATAAAATTTTAAATCTCTGTCTTTTTTCATTTTGTATCGAATACTTTTTATACTATTTATTTTTTTAATTTTATTTTTACAGTATATTTTTGTTACGAGTTTTAATCAATTGAAGTTTCCTTGATTTTTTTTAGATTTTAAATTTTGATTAATTCCCTTCCTTTCGTTTTGTTATTATTATTATTATTTGATTTTTCTTTTTGAAAGTGGACTGCATCTTTTGCTATTATTTTCTATCTTTTGTTTTTTATATTTTAAAATTTTAAAATTTAGTTTATATATATATACTTAAAAAATTGGTAAATTTAATCCACAAACTATTCCAATTTGATAAAGTTGATCCTTAATTTAACTTTTTTTTTTTTTTTTTTAAAATGTCCAATAGATATTTTGTAATTTTTACTTTCAGAATAAAAAGTAATAATAAATAAATAAATACATTACAAAGAGCTAACTATATATACAATAGGGCTGACAATCGTGTCATGTTGAGTTAAGGTAATTATACTTAACTTGTCAACTCGAACCCGACACAAACTCAAAATGCCACGAAAAAGTTGAACCCAAACATGACATGAAAATTAATCGTGTCAACCCACCAACCCGATTATGACACGTATATAATTCAAAACCATTAACCCCTAACACAATTATACGATATCAACCCGCTAACCCGATTATTTACTTATTTAACTTATAAAAATATCAATATTATGTAATTTATTTATATATAGAATATTAAAATTAAAAACATTTAAAATTATTAAATAATTTATTAATAAATAAAAATATATAATAATAAAAATAATAAAAATAAAAATAAAAAATTAATTATTATTTAAACGGGTTACGCAGGTTCCTGCTCTGACACGAACACGTTTATTTTCAACACTAACCTGCTAATTTCGTGTTGTGTTTGTGTCGGATTGTCTGTCGAGTTAGATATTGCCACTCCTAATATACGGAGCATTTCTTCACAATTATTGGTTCATTTGTTTTCTTGGACTTTCAATTCCATAGAAACAAAGAGTTAAGGTGACCTTGTTTCTCTTGCATTCATTTATAGTTACTTTACTGAAAGTCCGTGAAAAAAATTAGCTCAATACAAACTTAAAAAATATATATATTGATAGTTTAGATGGCGTGCAATAAAAGCAGAGTCAAACGCAATGCAAAAAGACGGGATTGGGACGAAAAAAAACGTAGTGAGTGCTGTGGTCATCTATTGTTAATCATCCATTACTCGCAAATAGTAGCTTGTTGGCTTTTGATATCGCAGACAAGAAATTTGGTACTTATTGTAGATTCAGCTATACTTTTTTTTTTTCTGGGTTTATCCATGAGAGATGAACGATTGCCCATAATAGTATTCTTTGCAATATTGATAGTTTTAGATGATGACATGATAAAGAATTAAATTGAGTCTTATTTTGAATTTAAAAAAAAAATAGTGTTCAAAATTTGAGGTTCTTTCATTTTAATGCCTAAATTTTGCATTATTTCTCTACCCTGGTTTAGACTCATGAGAAGAGTTATTTTTAACGGATTTTTATTTAATGTCACACGAAAAAGTTGAACCAGAACACGACACGAAAATTAATCATGTCACCCACAAGTATATGATTCAAAACCATTAACCAGCCAATACGATTACACGAATCAACCAGCTAACCCAATTATTTACTTATTTAACTTATAAAAATATCTATATTATATAATTTATTTATATATAGAATATTAAAATTATTAAAATTATTAAATAATTTATTAATAAATTAAAATATATAATAAAAAAAAATTTATTATTTAAATGGGTTACACAAGTTGAAAACGTATTACGCGGGTTCAACTCGTTTACAACCCGAACACGATTATCATTAAACAAGTTGACCCGCTCTGACATGAACACATTTATTCTCAACCCTACTAATTTCGTGTTGTGTTTGTGTCGGATTGTCGTATCGAATTATATATTGTCATCCCTAATATAAAGTACATTTCTTCACAATTATTGGTTCATTTGTTTTATTGGACTTTCGATTCCATAGAAACAAAAAGCTAAGGTGGCCTTGTTTCTCTTGTACTCATTTATTGTTGCTTTACAGAAAGTCTATGAAGAAAATTGAGTCCAATACTAATTAAAAATATATATATTTATAGTTTAAATGGCGCGCAACAAAAGCAGAGTCGAATGCAATGCAAAAACATGGGATCGAGACGAAAAAAAGACGTAGTGAGTGCTGTGGCCATCTATTGTTAATCATCCGTTACTCGCAAATAGTAGCTTGTTGGCTTTTCATATCACGTGAAAGAAATTTGGGATTTCTTGTAGATTCAGCGATACTATTTTTTCTAGGTATATCAATGAGAGATGAACGATTACCCATAATAGTATTCTTTGCAATATTGATAGCTTTACATGATGACATGATAAAGAATTCAGTTGAGTCTTATTTTGAATATACAGAAAAATAATGTTCAAGATTTTTTTCACGATTTGTTTCTCTTCTGTGGTTTAGACTCATGCGAAGAGTTATTTTTAACGGATTTTTCTTTACCGACACATAAAAAAGTTGAACCCGAACACGACACAAAAAATAATCGTGTCAATCCACCAAACCGATTATAACACCTATATGATTCAAAATCATTAACCCGCCAAGACAATTACATGATATCAACCATCTAACCCGATTATTTACTTATTTAACTTATAAAATTATCAATATTATGTAATTTATTTATACATAGAATATTAAAATTAAAAATAATTAAATAATTTATTGATAAATTAAAATATATAATTAAAAAATAATAATAATAAAATAAAAATTAATTATTATTTAAACAGGTTACGCGGGTTGGAAACGTATTATGCGGGTTCAACCCGTTTACAACCCGAACATGATTATCATTAAAGGAGTTGACCCGCTTTGACATGAGCACGTTTATTCTCAACTCTAATCAACTAATTTTGTGTCATGTTCGTGTTGAATTGTTGTATCGGGTTAGATATTGACACCCCTAATATACAGAGCATTTCTTCACAATTATTGGTTGATTTGTTTTCTTTGACTTTCAATTCCATAGAAACAAAGAGTTAAGGTGGCTTTGTTTCTCTTGTATTCATTTATAGTTGCTTTACAGAAAGTCCGTGAAGAAAATTGAGCCCAATACTAATTAAAAAAAAAAAAAAAAAGGAAAATTGGCATAAATAGTCCCCAAACTATGGTCATTTGGTGACATTGGTCCCCAAACTATGGGTAATTGTGTGACATTGGTCCCTGGGTTAAAAAATCTGTTAAGTTATTATTAATTAAAAAAAATTATTCAAGGATATTTTTGTCATTTTACTGTTCATTAATAAAAATAAAAAATAAAAACATTATACATACATATATACGGTGAGTGAAGAAGAGAAGGAGAGAGTTTAACCATGGCGGGAAGCGGCAAGCACCTACAAACATAGGTCCATTGCTTTCTGCACTGTTGGGATGCTCGTAAACCATGACTTCCAGGTACTACCCTGCCCTATCTCCACTTATTCCTCTAACTTCTTACATTTTTAGAGTAATTTCTGTTTCTCTTTAATTGGTTTATATATGTATATATATAACTGTTTCACAAGCAATTGCAAGTGAAGCAAGAAACTATGATCTTGGACAAGCAATGTACTTTGCTGTTTTAATATCGTCAGCCTTAAATTGGCAATGCTTTTTCTTGGGAGCCATTGGAGTTATCATAGCTATTTTGTTACGCCTTACAGAGATATTGGCTATTATTATTTACCAAGAAAGCTTTAAAATAGAAAAGACCATTTCTCTTGTACTTTATCTTTGGGGATTTCTATCTTATTTTTATGGTGACCTTAGACAAAATAGTTAGAAAAGTTGTATGTTAGTTCAAGCAAAAGAAAAAAAAAATTAAGGAGATTTATACATTGATATTTTTCTTTTAATACCCACAGAGTTTAGCTATATCAGTACTTCCCATATGCATCTCAGTGGCATTAGCTCTTAGCATAGTAACTTTCTTTGAAGGTCAGTAATTGCTTTACAATGTAGGGCATAAACAAATTGTGAGATATCATATGATTATATTCCTTAGGTCCTGAAATTGGATGTTAATGTTATATAACAGACTTTTTGTCCGTATTGATTTCAGGTGCTAATTCATCCCTTTTAGCTGTTGTTGTTGTTCTGACTGGTCTTATTGGAGCAAATTTTGTTCAGGCCATGCTTGATAAATTTGGCTTCAATGATCCTATTGCCAGAGGAATTGCAACTTCTTCCAAGTAACAGTAACCAGAATTCTTTTTCTTTTCAGAATACGTAAATTTTTATGATTTTCCCATACATAAACACATTACTGCACTCCTTGACATTTTTTTTTGTGGGGGAACTAAATTCATTGGAACCATTACATGACATTTTTCTCTTCCCTATCTGTATCATGTGAACAGTGCACATGGATTGGGAACAATAGCATTGTCAGCAAAGGAACCTGAGGCTCTTCCATTTTGTGCAATTGCATATGCTCTTACAGGTATATTTGGTTCTCTGATTTGTTTAGTTCCAATAGTTCGACAAAGCTTGCTAGCAATAATTGGATGAACAATGCAAAAGATATAGATGTTTGGACCATCTCATGACATCTTTTTTCTCTCAAAAAAAAAAAAAAAAAAAGTTTAAGAATCTATTTAAATAAAAAAATTAAATTAGAGATAAATTTCATCAAATTGCAATAATTTGGAGATTAAACATACTAATATACCATATTTTTTATCTATATGTTTCTATCTTTTGGTAGAAATTTTTTTTTTTATATTAATTTTTATGTTTTTATTTTGTTTAAAATAAAATAATTTTAGTTATCTTTACTCTCAAAGGAATTTTATTTTGTTAAATTATTTAAGTCTTCCTCAGAAGATAAAAGTATAAGTTTTTATCTTAAGTTTATTAGAAATTAATTGGAGGATTATGTTTTGAAGTTTTAATTTATGAATTTATAAAGTATGGTGAAAGGGCTCATACGATTATAAGTTTTGGTTGTCCTAGCAGGATATTAGTTTAGGGTTGAATTCGATTAAACCAACGAATAAATAAGTAAAATTAAATATGGGATTCTTTCCCGTTTGAAAGCAAAATACATAATGGGAGAAGTTATGGTTTATTGATTTAAAGATTAAAATCAATTGTTAATCGATTTTATTCATTCTTTGCTATATTTCTGAAAGTTTTCAAACTATGAATACAATATTTGAATATGCTCCTTAAATTGTTCAAATTTAAAAGGAGATGATTGAATTATTTACTTGCCTTTTCAGTTTATTCCACTTTTACGTTTTTCTCTACAAGTATCGTTGGATAAGTTTTGAAGAAATATTCTGATTAAGAGTTATGAGGAATCAATTAGTTAAAAATTATTAATTTTCTTGCTATTGATTTAAACGTTGATATTTTTGTATTGTAAGATATTTGATTTCTTAAGTTTTTAGAATTTATTTGATTCAAAGATTAATTTATGTACTTTTCTTAAATATCATGTTTCGTTTTGTGTCTTGCGCATTGAGTTGTATCTCAATAGGCGGCGTGTCACACTTAAGATTCGATATATTTAAATTTTTAAGTTAGAGTCAAATTTGGGGCATAACATTAATTATTTTAGAGACCCCTATTTTTATATCAAATAAACGAATCACTGTTTTTTTTTTTTTTTCTCTTTCACTGTCAAATCTCTATTTTTTAACCGTCAAAGTTCACGTGTCAAAATAGAAATACCGTAAAGGATATTCTTATTATTTACAATCTCATTAAATAAATAAAAAGAGAAATAGAAAAAATATAAAACAATAAAAGAAATTGAAAAAAAAAATTGAATGAAATAAGAAGAAATGAATGTTTCATTAAGATAAGTGTTAGTTAAAGAGATTAAATGACAAAAATACCGTTTATATGACTTACATGTACTTGGCACATGAACTTTAGGGTTTTGAAAATTACCAAAATTTTACAGGAAGGATGAAGAAAATAAAATGGGGATTTGATAGTAAATAAAAGTAAAGATTTGTTTGTCCAAACGATAAAAATATAGAGACTAAAACCACTAATTTTATGTATATAGGGAGAGTGATAGAGATGAATCATCATATCCAAAATTGGGTTAAGAATAATTGGATGAGTATTTTATTTTATTTTATTTTATTGTCTAACCAAGGGTATCTACTGCCGATAGCAGTGACTAATCCTTTTCGCTGTGGGTGCTCTCCTGTTGGAGGTAAATGGATGGCCATGAGATGTGCTTCATTCCCATGAGTGAGATTTGAACTAAGGGACGAGATGAGCAACCACCATGCCACAACTCATATTTGGATCAGTAATTTGAAATTACCTTGAAGAATGAATCATCAAATTCTCTATACACTTAAAACGTGTCACCAACATATCAGTTGAAATTATAGCCCTAGCTAGAAAAGACTAGAAAAAAAAAAAATTTACTTGTTATGATCTCCCAAACAATATTCACCTGTTTCCAATTATCTCTTCTTTCCAAAAATCACGGGGAGGATAGGCCTTAAGGGAGTAAATGTGATACCCCGTCTACATCGTAAGTATATGTAGATATGTCATGAAATATAAACATGGGCCTAAGTACTTATTGTCAACTTGGATATCCCTTTTGATATAGCAAAGACGGTACAAAATAGTTGCTCGTGGGCACCTCAGGCCCACAATCGAGACACGGGCTCACAAAACAAGAATGACAAGATAAAAAGATATCAAACTAAATGTAATGCCCAACTCCTTTATTAAGGGCAAATAAGAAAATTTAGAAATTTTAATTAATAATATTTAGGAAAATTGGCCGGTTCAGTCCCGCAACTATTTTTGTTGACTAACTAAAGTCCAAAATCTTTATTTTTAACCTGGTACGTCCTATACCTTTTTATGAGCAGCTTATTATGTCCTTTCGCTCAAAAATTTGTACTTTTCATTCAAAATTCATCACATATCAGGCACATGATGATTTTTAGAAGAGGCAAAACAATCTAAACACTGTTCTTCTCTCTGTTTCTCTCCAAACTAAGAAGCGGAGAGAATGGCTAGGCTATCGCAGATGGTGAGAAGCTAAACCCCAGTGAATATTATTTTCATTGCTTTCTTATTAGGATTATCATCATCAGAACTCAACACCTGATAAATTTTGACCGAAAAGTTTAAATTTTTGGCTGAAATGACTTAATAGGCTACTCGTAAAAAGATATAGGACTTACCAAGTTAAAAATAAAAATTTTGGACCTTAGTTAATTTAAAAAAAAAAAATAGTTACGGGACTAAACCGGCCAATTTTTCTAATATTTATTATCTAAGTATTTTAATTTATCCTTTAAAAAGTTAAGATTTATTTTTATTCTTTTATCAGGGTCGTTGGGTCTTAGATCTACGTCTTAGGAGGTGGAGAGAATTTGATCGACGAGCATTAATAAAGTAAGTTAATTTTTTATTTTATGTAGGCTTAATTCTTGATTAGTAGATAGAAAATTTAAATTGATTTATGATAATTATGATGTAATTCAAATATCAAATAGGTGAGATATCATATTCAAATTGGAAATTGTACAAGTGAGTAAATAGAATATTTCTATTTTCTATTTTTTTTTTTGATGAATTCGTGTTTTTGTTTCTCTCCGAACGAATTGATTTAGTTTTTATATCCCTATTTCTTCGAATCGTAAAACGTGAATAAATAGAATATTTTAAATTTTTTTTGTATTCTATTTTTTAATAAAATTCATTTTTTAATTGTTGTTCTCCCATTTCATTTTGATTTCCATAGAATTTCTTCTTCTGTTTTTAGATTCATATATGCGTACAATTTTTCTTAATTCATTTAGATTTTCGTTTTTGATGTTTGCCGCTGAATGTATATATTAATAATTTTCCTTTTGATTTTCGTACAGAGGTCAAATATATTCATGCTAAAAAAAAAAAAAAAAAAATCCCTCTTTTACATTTTAACTTATTTTATTATTATTATTATTATCTTTATTATTATTTTTTACGACAGAACTTTGATTATATATATATACTGTAAGCTATTTTTTGTTTGGTTTATGAATATATATACCTACGTACTTTTTTTTTTTTGTTTCTTTTAGGGTGATTTTGAATTGAAATTTTTTCTTTAGATTGCTCATTTTTTTTCAAAAAAAAAAAAAAAAAAGTTAAGTGGATTACAAAAAATAATGAGTAAAATGGAGACAAGTTAAGAAATTGTCTAGTAAGTGGGGACAAAAATAATATATTTTATTAGTGTAATGATGATATTTTTATTTGAGTTATATATTTATATGTATATATTGAATATTTATAGTAAGTGTGTGAATTTTTTATTCATTTTTATTGCCAACTCACCAGACATGAACAGTGACATGTCAAGTAGTGTTCAAACAAGTACAACTCATTTTTTTTGAGTTTGAGTGAAATTTTGAAAAATAATTTCAATCCAAAAACAACCTTAATATTTTTTTAGTCTTGGTTGGCTGAATTTATTATTATAATTAATATTAATATTATTTTTTTAATAATTATAATTCTATAGATCTCAAAAACCTTTTTATTTTCTGTTTCGAGTTTACTAGGTACTTAAAAGTAATTCTTAAGAAAACCTACCATTAACAATTAACACGTATAAATTATCTAGATCACTGTTTTGTGTATTAGACCGGACCAATTGGTCGAACCGATCCTAAAATCGTTTCAATTTAATTGTAAAAATAATTTTGTTCAAAAATCGTGCTAAAAATAATAATTCGATTTGGATCTGTCGGTCAGACTTTGAACCGATTGGTTGACTTTTTATTTTTTTTATTTTAAAAAAAATTAAAAATTTTTAAGAATAAATCATCAATTTAGTTCCTTAAGTTTATGTTTTGATCTGTTATGGTCCCTCATGCTTATTTTTGTCCAAAGTAGTCCTTTAAGAATTTTTGAATTAATCAAAGTGGTCCTTTAACCGTTAACATTCAAATATTCCGTTAACTTTCCTTGTGCATGCCTTTTTTAGAGGGTATTTTTATTCCTTTTGAAATGAATAAATTACACAATAAATATTCACAATACTACATAACTTTAAATCCATTAGGGTTTAGCTTCTCACCATTTGCGATGGCCCAACCATTCTCTCCGCTTCTCAGTCTGGAGAGAAACAGAGAGATGAATAATGTTTGGATTGTTTTGCCGCTCAAAAAATTATCACGTGCCCGATACATGATAAATTTTGACCGTATTTTTGTACTTTTACACCTCTTCTATCCCATTAAAAAAATTAGTTAATTTTTCTCTTTAATTTTAAACAAAAGGACAAAAATACCCCTCTAAAAAGGCACGTGTAAGGAAAGTTAACGAAATATTTTGATGTTAGCGGTCAAAGGACCACTTTGATTAATTCAAAAATTCTTAAGGGACTACTTTGGACAAAAATAAACATGAGGAACCATAACATATCAAAACATAAATTTAAGGGACTAAATTGGCGATTTATCCATTTTTTAAAAGGAAAGAACGGGTTTTCTTGGTCCATGGTGGCATTATGACATGGTTTGCATTAATTACTTTTAATACTCTCTTATTTCACTTCTTATACTGTGAGGTCTCTTTTCTAAACTTTTCCTATTGTAATTTCATTTTGTTATTTATTTATTTTTTAAAAAATATATTTTTAGTAATGTAATTTTGTTAATTATATATGTTTTTAATTTTAAAAATGTATAGAATATAAATATTTACTAAATAGTAAATAACAAATGTGTCAATTTTATATAATTTAAATATTTATAAATATTTTTATAAATTAAAATTACAATAAATTATTAAAAAAATATATTATTTATAGTAAATATTTTTTTATTTTTAATTTATAACGTCACTGGTACAATTACGATTCAATTACTATTTAACTATTAATACAATTACGATTCAATTGCTATTCAACTATTAATTTTTCCCATTGAATCACTGCGGTAACAATCTTCAATCTCGACAAAATGACATGATAGCAATTAATGCTCAAGATTTGAGGATTTTTTTTCATTTTTATTTAGTGAAAGACTTGATTTAATGGAAAAGTAGTTTTATTAACTCTCAAAAGAAGAAATATTACAAGATTTCTTACACTCTCACCACTCTTGCTCACATTTCTTTTTCTTTTGGATTGATAGTTACAAATGACCACCTCTCACCTATTTATAGTCTTTTGTCTTGGTTAATGAGCTTCTAGAGTCTTCTCCACATCTCCAAACTAATTACACTTATTTAGCCATTTTATGTACACATTTTAACTTTAAGACTATTCTACTAATTTCTAAAACCTCCTACATCACTTTACATCTTTCTAAAATATTCTACTAAAATCTAGCAAATTGTAAAATATTCTAAAAATATAGAGATAGTTGTTGATTCTTCACATTCATCCAGATATTTTTTTTTTTTTTTTTTTTGTTTTTTTGTTTTTTTCCTTTGTGCTCTCAAGACTAAACCAGTTATTATGTTTGAGAATCGTTTTCTTTCTTATTGAATAAAGATCAATTGGTGGTGTTCTTGTTGACACGCCGACATCACATTTCTTTTAATAAAACTGGATGTGGATTGGTTGTGTTAGATGAGCATTTAATGTGGAGAAAACTCCTCTTCTTTCACCTATGCAGAACTGAAAACTCTAAGGGGACCTCCCACAATTTTAGTAAACTACAAGCATTTGTGAATGAGGAGTGGTTGGATTATAGTAACAAAAAACTTTAAGTCCTAGGGAATTATCAGTGCAGAGTTGTTTCTGAATTGTTCTTCCTTAGGATGAACATCCTTCATGAATTGATTTGAACAAATTGCAAATTCCATTTTCTTTTTGTGTATTAAATTTTTGAGTAGTCAATTTCTTGTTTGGATATCTCTTTTCTTCTCTCCCTGGCTTTCCCTATCCATTTTATCTTTAATGTTAAAAGGTATTAAAGATTCTGAATAGACAACTAAACCTGAAAATCATTGGACATTGTTTTCTATGAATTGAGAAATGTCAAAATTTCATTTATCTATCTCTCTATGTCAATAACATTCCATGTTAAAGCACAGGAAGAAGTGCATTCATCCCTCTGCAAGAATTGATATGACTACAACAATTTTTACATATCACACTTATGGTATATATTCTAGAGGCCGTTGTTTCTATTTTCTTTAAAAACTAATCTACTTAACATAGAGTTCTTTCCAAAGATGTTCGAAAAGACAGGAATCCAATTTTCCTCTACGTGTTTGATATTTCGCTGTATATCTCATCATGCTTTTGCTGGTACTGGGGCAGCTCCACCTGTGGTTGGTCTGTAAAACAACAAAGCATAAAACATCATTAAAGGGTGCCAAAAGTACTTGTTATGTCTGGACCATGTAAATACTTGAATTTTGTACACCCCATTCTCTGCTACTAATAATTAATTGTGTGCATATATATATATATAGGCAGCATTTTTTTTTTTTTTTTTTGCCTTAATTATGGTAGTCACCTTGATTTCGTCTAATTGAGTCTGAACTTCTTTAAGAATTCTATTAGACATATGCCTCATATGACAGTGCAAGAAAACAGATATTGGAATACATTGTAACTGAGCAACATGAGATTTTGAACTATGTTTCTGCGACATGGAAGGACTAGAAAAATAAGTAGACTCCACTTGAGGTTGATTATGTGAGTCCAGCTTGTAGTTCAGCTAATCTGATTATGTTCCTCATGGATAAACCTATATGAGGCAGTGATTGGGCTGAAAGGAAACATGACAAGATAGCTGTTGGTTGCTTTATAAAAATTCCTGATACTGTTCTTTTTGTAGCATCAGTCCATTTTATGACATGCCATGCCACAAAAAAACTTCACTGCTGCTCCTTCTGATTATTAGACACAAATTCTTATTTCTATTTCTTAAAAAGACATCTTATCCTGCTTTTGCAGATTTGGTTATAACAGGCCTTTGATATAATTTGACATGAACAGGAGATTAATGAGTTCTACTCATTTTTCTTTCACTCTTAAAAAAAAAAAATGCTGAGTTGGTGGTAAAAGCTGCATAAGCAGCACCTGAAATATAAGTTGAGAAGTCTCTTTATTCATACCTCTAATGAGTCTGATCTTGTAGTCTTCCTCAAAGTAACATTTTATTAGTGAAGGTCACTCAAATTGCAACTGATGTCTTATCTATGAAGATTTAAGAAACTAAGGCCATATTTGGTCAGATGCTATTTCTGGTCAAAATATTATCTATTTTGATATTAATACTATTTCTTTGTTTGGCCAGCAATTCCTCAAACAATACTTTTGCTTTTCCCACTCGAATAAAACAAGGCCAAATATACAGTAAAATGTCAAGCCATCACAAGGGTGGATATTTTACCCCCTTAGTATTGTATTAATTGTTTAGTTTTATAAGAAAACATTTTTAATTTGTTCTCCCTCTTTTTCTGCATTATACTATTACTTTTGTACTTAAAAGTAGAATTTCATTTTTCTGTAATTCCCTTTTTAAGAGTATAATAACATAGGGGCTGTTCTTGTCCTCTGTATAATGCAACAGAAGAAACTCTAGGCTTTGATTTTAAGTTTACATTTTCTGGTGATAATTTCATTTTTCGATGACTTTATGAATTGAAATGCTTTCACAAATTAATTTGGTTATGATGTTTTCCAATGGTAAAGGATGCATGTCACTCGTTATAAGCTTTACAATTCTAAGAAACCATCCGGGCTGAATTATTACCTGTCGAGAATGAGGAGTTCAGTTGTTGATGGTAGTGTGATTTTCTAATTTCTATTGATACTTCCATCAGTAGATTGACCTTGCAATGTTAAACGCTGTGTTAGGGTTTTTTGTCTTGCATTTCTAATAGGATTCAAAGATATGACATGTTTAGAGCAATGTTTTTCGGACCGGACTGGTGATCAAACTAGAAAAGTTAGTGGTTCACGGTTTAATGGTCAGACTGCAATTGAACCGTAATTGGACCGGTAATGTCATAAACCAAAAAATAAAAAATATTTATTATAAATAATTAATACTCTCTATTTTTTTTTTATTTGTCTTATTCCAAAGAAATTAATTTTTTTATTCATCACTCTAATTTATTTTTTTTTATTTTTTTTTTTTTTGAATCTACTCTAAAAAATTATGTATATCTATTGATATTTTATAAAATTAAATAGTATTTTAGTATTTTTAATAAAATGATATATCAAT
>JAXGGT010007634.1:0-44973 GCA_035583425.1 Marsdenia floribunda
TCATTTGTTTTCTTTTAATTTGGGAATATTCTTTATGATTTAATATTAGAAAGAAACCTTGTGCTCTTGGGGGAAACATTGTGGGTATAGTCGTGTTAAACCTCGGTTCTGGGTTGTGACATTCAGTGGTATTAGAGCTATAAGTTATGATTTTTGGGAAACGATTAAGTTTCTATAAATTTTAATTTTGAGTTATACTTTAAGTAATGATTATCTGAGTTTTTAATTAGAAGATAAGTAGGTAATTATTAGGTTTATTTAAGATATGAATAATAATTGTTTACATTGTCTCGTACCAGGATAGAGTTGATTTCGAAATAATACCTACGTATATATTAAGATTTATAATTTTTATTTATTTATTTAACATTTAGTGAGTATTAATCCTTAACTACAATAGTTGCGATAAGTAGATTATTATAGTAAATTAAGAGAGGATTTACTTTTACGGTATAAGTTGAATTTTATATTGGTGTATAGAACAATTAATGAGTATGATTATAAATTTGAAGTAAATTTCTTTATTTCAAATTATTTATATGGAATATCTATGTTGATTTATCTTCTTAGTGTAAAATTTTCGTTTATTTTGATAAGGATGATTTATAATATTTCGGAAAATACTTTTCTAAGGTTATTAAAAGAAAAGGAAGAAGAAAGTATGATACAAGTTAGTATTATAATTATCTTTTAAAGTAGGTTTACAATTTACCCTTAAGGTCGAAACTTTTCAGAAATAGTTCGAATTAAATATTAAGTTATTAGTGTTGTAGATTTTATTATTTATTCAAATTTGGATGACATATTCATGGTAAGAAGAAGAATGAATTTTAGAATTAATCTTCCTTAGGATTTAAAAACATGTTTAAAAGTATATAGTGAACAAGATCAAGATAATAAAATTCTTTCGTGATTATTTGAGTTGGCAATGTAATATTTGTGATTGAAATATGGGTTAATATAATGAGGAATTATGTCATAATTAATTAAAAGAACGATAAAATAAAGGATTTAGTTAATAGTGATATTATGTCAAAATATTTTCTACCGCTGAATGTGTTAGATAAGTTCAAATTGAATAGAATGCCATGTGGATATGTGTAGAATTTTTGGAATCTAGTAAGTGTAGAATTGAAGTACAAGATTCAAAAGTAATGATAGTTATTCGATTTCATTAGGCTTGTAAACTAAGGTACTATAGTTAATATAATGCGCAGCGGAAGCACCTGTGGTTTGCATTTGAATATAGTTTAAGTCTAAATTGATATTTCATTTCTTAAGTAATGATAATGTTCTAAGGTTCTAGGATGAAACATTTTATAATGAGGGTAGAATGTAATACCCAACCCCTTTATTAAGGGCAAATAAGGAAAAGAGTAAAATTTTAAGTAATAATATTTATTAACATATTTTATTTTATCATTTAACACTACTGGAAACTAAGGCAAAAACGGTGGCAACGGAGCCGCTGTTTCGGGCTCTTTGGTCGTTGCTTTTGCCAAACACGGTAGTTCAGCGGCGGTTTTTTGGCTGTTATTTAAAATCGCGTCTTTTTTTATAAAAGGTGGCTACAAAACCGTCATTTTTAATCAAATACCACACTTGGAAAAGACGGTTGGCCAAAACGTCATAAAAAATGATTTTTTTAAAAAAAAATATTTAAAATAAGCACAGCCGCCGTTTCTGGTACCCAGATACGATGGCTACAAACTGTCGTATTTGAGTCCAAATGGAGTTTTTTAAAAAATTAGAATAAAATTCGGAGGCTGATACAACGGCTGGTTGTCACTGTTTTTTGGTACTAGAAACAGCGGCTCACCCAGCCTTCGTTTCTAACCCATAAATTTTATTTTATTTTATTTTAAATTTTATTAAATATTTTTAGATTGAATAGATACGACAGTTGATGTCCGTTTTTTTTTTTGATATTTTTAAAATAAAAAAATACAATCATAATTCTAATTAAATTAGATATTAAAATTTAATTATGGGTAAAAAATGAGGGTCGTTATCCGTCATTTCTACCCTAAATATGCATTTATTTTATTATTTTAATTAAAATAATTTTTAACATCAAACAATTAAAAAATAAAAGTAACATATGGTACTAAATTAGAATAATTCAAAATGCAAAATATTTCATTACATAAAAAGTATATAATAATTCATTCAATAAAAAGTATTTAATAATTCAAAAAAAAAAGTTTAATATAAAACTTAAATCCTATATGTGAATATCTACAATAAAAAATCAGGATCGGGATCGGGTGAATGTGGTTGGGAAGTTGACTGAACTACCGGAGAACGGGCACTAGCTAGGGTAGTGTTGTGGGGAGCAGTTTCTAATCGACTTACCCGAAGATTGATTGTAGTCTAAAATTGTGAAATAATCATATTTTTTGCCTGAAGCGCATTTTGAATCTGAGACTGAACCGTCGCATCAACCTCTATCCGAACTCGAGCCTTAAGCTCTGTCTGAACCCGAGCCTCAACATTTGTATGAATCTGAGCAATATCTCCTCCTCGTTCAAAGGAGCTAGCGCTAGCACTGGTTGTACTCGAATAGAATTAATCTCTTACCGTGGACTCGAACATGACTCCTAGTCTCCTGACCAAAATGACGACTAAAGATTGCACCTTTAGCCGCATCGGTGATCTGCTCCTCTGGCAATAACTACCACTCATACTTTAATGTGGCCTACATATGAAAATTTAAATAAATAATTACAATATATAAGAAAACATAACAAATATGTAAAGATTATACTTATAACAAATAACTTGAAATACTTACAATGATATTAGCAGTGGGTGCATCTATTTGGTGTCCATGCCACTGTCGGGTTGCTAAGAACATATCGTACTGAGCCGTGGACAGGCCATCGAATACCCGCTACATAAGGCATATATATACGCACGTTATATATATTATAATATATTCACTAAATAAATAACTGATTAAATTATTTAAATATTCATTTAACAATGTACCTGTTGTACTAGAATAGAGTGTGGTGTCCTCCCCGTAGCATGACGATACACAATGTGGGCCCTATTCTATATGTTCTATTGGGCTCCACTGATATAGATCTGCCCTTTGATCGGGGCAATCTGGTACAATCCCTCCTTTTTGTGGCTCGTAGTACTTCTTCTTCAAAATACACTTCCCATCTCTCCAAGATGACCTTATCATATTCAGGGTCAAACTACGGGCTGCAGGAGAGATAGTAGAATTTCGCTGGAAAGTATTATATGATTAGTATATATAGTTCAATGATATTAAATGTATTAAAATATATAAGATAACTAAAATGATAATTACTTACCAGCATCTCTTACCAAATGATCTCCTTCTCATTGTTTGGAACTAAATGCCAATCTCTATATGCCAAAGAGACTCGACTGGACATTCGTGCAAAAACGTCGTATACGGAATCACCAAATTGTTAACTTCACATAAATAGTAAGTGACTTGTAAATGTTATACGTGGTCTTTAATTCAAATCTTATTATGAGAACCATGTAAGAGTTTGAATAAGAACTTTTAGAGCAAGAGTTGGACATATGGAGCACAAGTCAAGTTAAATTTGAGTTAACCGGAATAGTGGTTATAACTATTGAATGGCCTAGAAAAGAAAAATACTAATTTTAGCAATTGATTGTTTTTCAAACCTTTAGGAAAAGCCAAGTCATTTACTAATGGCTTGAACACGTGGTTTAGAACTTAAAACTCGTTACGAGTTTTATGTAAACGTTTAAAATAAAATTAGATTCTTCTAGGGTAACTCAAATCGTATTTTGAACATTGAATCTTTATTTTACTTTGAATAAAGGGTATCCACCGCCGACCGTGACTCTCACACCCTATTTGGAATGATCAAAAGAGAACTTTGGAAAAAGCCCAATATCAATAAAATGAAGTCCAAACACTTGGCTTTGGCGTTAGTTCAGTCTCAGTCATAATGTGAGTCACCCATTTGCAAGAAAGAATTTGGAAAGAGCGGCAAAATTAAAGCAGTGCCTTCCCATGATAAAAATTCCAGTCCTCTCTGCATCTCAATCTCTGATTTGGGTCTCTTGTTCTGCATTCCAATTCATTCATATCCAATTCTTTTGATTTCTCTTTTGCAATTAAGCTCAATCTTATTGTTTGATTTGGAATTTCTGTATATAAAATCTTTGTGCTTGTTCATTTTGATGATCTAGATTCTGGGTTTATATAGATTTATTCTTGTTCTACACAGGAGAGAATAATTTGTTCTACGGAGATATAGCTTTTGGATTGAAAGAATAAAGATGTCTTCTTCAGCGCAAGACCCTTTCTACATTGTGAAGGAAGAGATCCAAGATTCTGTTACTTTCCCTTTTCTCGTAGCTTTCTTCTTGGTTTTCAGATCAATTATTCATTCAAAAGATTTACTTTTGGTGCGAACCATATTATGTTTTTTCTTTTAAATCTGTACAATGGTGGTTGGCAATGCATCGGTAAGCAAATAATGATTGTTGAGCAAATAATAACCATCAGAAAAAAACTTGTTAGTATCATTTCTTTTTTACAATGCATTGCCAATTGAACTACTGTCTGCTTACTCTTTAGCGTTTGACAATGTTTAAATGTAAAAGGGTTTATTCTTCCGAGCTTAGTCTTTGGGAATTACATTGGACTTATTAGGTTGTTCATTTAGATCATGCACTTGTCTCTGCTGATCTTTTCTGACATCCTAACTGGTAAAGATTTCAAATATGTTCGTGTTTGAAGGTGATGATGAACGTATTAACTGGTTTCATTAGATCCTACATGCTTCCCTGCTAATCTTTCTGGCAACATTCCCTAGCGTTTCTATATATAGTGTCTTTTAGGCATTAAAAATGTATGGCTTATCATATATTTCTGTCCTAAAACCAAAACCAAAAGCTTGGGCTTCTTTTGGTGGATTGTTTCATTTTATTTTATTGATATTGGACTTTTTCTTTTTCCATTTTTTTTTCAATCATGTAACATTCACAATTATTATTCCAACTAATTTAATTCGAAGCAAGTTGAATATGTAAAATCTGACTTTTACTCATAGAAATTCCTCTTCCTAATTTGGAACTCAAAACGAATGTCGAACCCCATAACATCTTGTACAAGTTGCTACAACTTTTGTTAAGTCAAGGGCTTAGCTTCTTCTAAAGCTTTGGAAAAATAATCAATTGTTGCAATTGGCATTTCCCTTTTTAGATCATCCAATAGTTGTAGTATGTATTTAAACTCACTTGTAGTTGTTGAGTCCTTGGAAGGTTTCATCTTGACTTTTATATAATGTTTACAACAAGATTTGAACTTCATTAGAACCTAAAATTCACATCAGTTGCTTATCACTTATATCTGGCCAACGACTTGCAAGTAGTATTTTTAATGCAATCTTTGTTGCTATTTCAATTTATGAATGCATAATTATTAATTTTACATTCTAATCCTAGTATAATTAAGAAGTGATTTCGTGAATGTTAGATAATGTTTCCAGTTCAAATCTCGTTATAAGAAGATAGACGAAATTCTTACTTAATTATGCAATTCCAATTATATATATAGAAAAAACTTTTGAATCCCCTACTTCAATGAACCAAGGTTTCACAAGACTACACTCTCCATCAGTAGTTATACATTTATATATGGTGTTTCTATAGCCAATAAAAGACCAAAATTAAATAAAATTATTTTCATTAAAAAAAAAACTCAAATATTATGTTAAGCCCACTCTAACTGAGTTGAAAATCAAGAGAAGCAACAAATGCAAAAATTTTTAAAAAATAATAATAATACATAAATAAAAATTTTTCAAAAATAGTTACTCACCAGTTTTCTGTTTATCCCAAGAATTGAAGGTTTTAAATTGTACCAAAAGTATTGATTCCCCTCAATTTGTATATACATTTTATCACCAATTTATGCTACACATTTTGTCACCAATCCTCTAAAAAAGTGAATGGTACATGTTCAACTTTTTCAACATCTACTCCTTTAACTTCGTCTTGTGTACGAATTCTATCATTGAACTTTTTAGGCATTCCGAGCTTCACTTTAGTCAAGCTTTTTGGAAATATTAACCTTGTAGGAATCATCTTCAATCTAAGACAACATATAATTTTTAGACAAGAAAGATTACTCATGATTTCACTCGAAATCTTCAACTCCTCTAAATACTTTACATCCTTTACCCTGAGATATCTTAGGTTTGGAAAACTTTGACATTCAAAAGTCATGCATCTACCCATGAAAGTTTTCTTTCCAAGGACTAGCTTCCTCAATTGGGAACAATTTCCAAGAATTGGCATTGGAACTTCCCTTATTTGGCACCTTATCAAACATAGTTCAATAAGATTTGAAGAGAAGGGATCATTTGGAATCTTAAATTCATTTTAATCACACCTACCCCAATTTACCATGTAATGGTTGAGTTTGCTGCAATTGAACACTTCAAGTGGAACATACTTTCCTCGTAACTAAAACTTGAAAACTTTACATGCAAGAATGTTTCCTTCACCTTGTCTCTACTATTGTTAATACAATCAATTGCATCACGAATGGTCTTCTTTCCATGAACTGTCGCATCAATGTGTCTTAGAGTCTTCCATTCCAAACTAGTAAGCTTAACTTTCTCAATATCAAAGTTAACAAGTGTCTTGAGTTTATCCAAACCAGTCAAGGACAATTTATTGCCTTTTCCTTTTGGAAATCGATAACAAGTAGGTAGATAAAGATGCCTCAATTCTTTTATCTTATGAAGTACATTAGGCACAACAATTCCCCTTGGAATAATTTCAGCTACTCTAAGATCAAGTGTTTGCATAAACTAAAAGTTTCCTAGGGTGTCTAGAAGTTCTTCAAATGTAGAGCCTTCTAGACTTAGAAACCTTAAATGAATTAGGGTTCTTATGTCTTTAGGAAAATTTCCACCATGGATTTCAAGGTTTTTTATTTTTAAAACTCTAAGAAACTTGAACTTTGCATATCATCTCAAATGGAAATGAGATCTTAATTCCTGGAATTCCGTTTCCTTTTTGGATAAGTAAAGAACGAAGTTCCTTGGAAGCCAACCTAAGTGCATACATAACCTGATTGTCAATTCTATCTCGATCAAACTCATGTACATGGATATAATCAAACTTCATGGAAAGTTACAACCATCTTGGCTTGAGGATTTGAAACCATATAAAGTCTCCTTTACCATTCTGAAATTCTCATACAATAATCTTTGCATAGGTTGCAGACAAAAAAAATTAACAAACTTATCAATACGACATGACACAAACATTCTTGCTATTGAAAATTTAGATTCCTGGACATCAACAAAAGCATTCTTGCAAACATGGCCAAATAATATTTTGCTATATCCATTGTTGTTTTTCTTGTTGTTTTTTTTTTCTCTTCTCCAAACCAACAAATGAGATGACACTAGTCCTTCAGCCATCCACATTAGGTACAACATTTCTGTACTTATATTATCACCTTTCCAAAATTGTCCAAAATAGAGAAAACTTGCCTTCAAATGAATTGATAAATGGTTGTAGCTTAAAGCCACAATCCTCCAATCATGATGTGAATCAATACGATAGCTAATTAAGGATCGTTCAACCATTTTCCAATGATGAGTTGATACACTTTCTTTCAAAATTCCTTCCTCCAATTCTGATGATTTGTCGTGGCATGTTATTGCATACCTTAATTAATCTGAATTCAATTTCCTTTAATTCACCGAAATTTTGATCTTCTACAAAGATAATAATATACATAAATTTCTCATCCAATATCTGTATAATACTATTAAACATGCAATTATATTATCTGATATTTTAATTTGTAATTAAATTTTGTTTTCAGATTATCTATAATACATATGAGGGGAAAGAAAAAAAAAATATAAATTAAATATTAAAAAAAAGTGCACTTAAGAGAACTAAAATTTAAATAACAAAAAATTATATTTAAAAATGACTCAATTTTTTTTTTAATAATATTCTTAATATTTTTTATTAATTTTCTGCAACAAAGAATCAATGTTAACATTAACATTAATTATTGTAGCTTCATAATATTTTTATTATTATTATAGTAAGTAATAAGTGTATAATATAATAAATTATTATTATTATCTTTAATTATATAAGTCATACCTTAAAAAATAAAATTTATATAAAATTTATACATAATTTGATAGTATATACACTGAATAAATATAATTAACTTCAAAATTAAATTTCCAAAGGGAAAAAAAAAAAGAAACTAAACATTAAAAATCCAATAATTTTAAAATAAGAAATTAGAAATCAAAATATTAGATTAAAAAATTAAATTTATCTTTTCATTTTTATTGTTAGAATTCTATATAAATCCAAGTCCTACTAATTTAGAAATATTATAATTAAAATATTATAAAAAATGGCACATTTGATTATATTACCTAATTTAAATGTAAATAGAAGATATTGATAATAATGTAAGCTTTTTCATGATTTTGACATGTTATTGATTCAAGTAGCTTCCATCTGTATCCTAATATGTGTTTGCAATTCAAATTCTCCACACCATTAATAACCAATACTCTGCTTCTCATTGAGATATTAAATTGATCAACTAAATTTTGATCATATATATAGTAATCAAAAGCAAGCAAAATAAGACATTTGTAGCTTGTGAGAACTTGCATCAACTCTTTCCAAAGTTCATCTTCCTTCATAAACATCAGTCCAACGACATCATTCTTCTTATCATTTGAAACAAGTCGTTTCAAAATGTCACGATATACAGTTATTCTTTTCGAACCATTTACCATAGAAATCCAAATAACAGTTTGAAAATACTTCCAAATAGAGATATTGTCATAAATTGCTTTGACATATACATAGTTAAATGATTGAAGAATGTAAAAAATTGTTTTATTGCTATTCTTATTAATGAGATCAGAAACAATACGCAAAGAAATATTATTGAACATTGAAATTCTTCCCTCAAAATCATTGGTAAAATTGTTGTGGGCATGATGGAGGTATGGTTTTAATCTTTGTAATTAATTTCCATCTTTGCTCTTCATTTCATTCTCCTATGTTGGAATTCTTGCTTCAAACAAATTTTCTTTTTTGAACAAGATAAATCAATGATCTAATGTTGTGAAGAAAGATAAATTTATGATATGCAATAACCAATGTTTTAATGACAGTAGGGATGCCACTATTAATCCATCTTCCAAAATATATAATATTGATATAGATTGTGTCAAGTTGATCATCAATCTAATAAGAAAAATCTAGAATATTACTAATCTTCTATAAAAATGTAGACCGATCTAATGTTAGATTCTATAGTAGTCTATGATCTTCATCATCTTGAATTTGGATTAGCATAGACTTCAATTCTTGTAGTCTATTATAGACCCATGATGGGGCTATTTCATCTAACAAATTTAGAATATATCTCAAAGGAATGGAGAGAGATTTTGCCATTATCACCAAAGAAGAAAGAATTGTAGAGAAGCATAGAAGAGAAGCAATTTAGTAGAAATTCTTGAACAAGGATCAAGATAATTTGATTATGATTGTATTCAAGTGATTGTATGTCAATGAATTAGAATGAAACATGTATATGTATAATCAATTAATTGCCAATGATATATTCTTAATTACCTCAACAAGTAAAGCAAAACAAAAAATCCAAAATCTTACTTCTGTTATTTAGCATGGCTTTAGCCCTAAGTATTATTTAAAAGGTTATAAAAATATTAGTACACATCATCATGCTTAAATATTTTTTTAATAGGAGACATTTTAAAATTACTATTAGTTGTTTTGAATAAGTTTGTTGGAATACTTATGAAGGACCTAAAGGTTTTACATGGAAAATTTGATTCTTTAACCCTTTATATCTACAATAATCAAGATTTGGACCCAAGAATCGAGGATGTAACTATCGGTGTGAAAGCATTCACGGTCAATTACTTTTCACCATTCTCATTGTATCACTAAAATATCCCAAGTTGAAAATGAATACCTAGGTCTATACTTATATTCTATAACACATCCTTCTATACTTACGATTGATGTGGGGAGGAGTATCACATATATTCTTTCATTCAATTTTAATTATATTAGATATGATTTCTTACTTCCTTTTGTCTAACTAATGAATTTTAGCTCGTTAAAAATTTAATTTGTTTTGTGATACAAATTCATTATAACTTGTTTTAACTTTTTATGTTCTTTAAATGTTATAGATTAGTATAATTAAATAAGGGTGAAGATAATTGAATTATGATTGTGTGCAAGTTATCAATATATAAATGGATTATATATAATCAAAAGCAAAAGAAGTATCCAAATTTTATTTTTGAGCTTTATGATGACTCTAGCCCTAAGAATGAAAAAGGTTATAAATTAAAAATATCAATACTTATCTTACATTTATAATAATTTTTTTTTATAATATTTTTTAAATACAAGAACATGGTGTTAGTTTAATGGGGTACTTTTTTCTTACTTGGGTATCTCTACCTAGTTTGTTAAGTGAGAGGTCCTAAATTTAAGTCATATTAGGATGTTCTTGTGTACTGCATTTCAGCCATATATTGTAATGTTCTTGTGTCCTAAACTTTTAACCTTTTTTTTTTTTTTTTTTTGCTTAGATTCACATCGGGGCCACCTCCACTTGAAATACGAAGAACATGGAGAAGTTTTCGTGAGTTGTCCACGAATTCAATATCTCCATCGTCTTTCATCAGTACCTCCATGGGAGATGATGATTCGACAATGATCCTTTCCAATACCGATTTAAAAGAGTCATCAACTTTGGCAACTTCAACGTAAATCAACTTTTCTACAATCGACCCGAAGGAGTTATCAAATCAAAAATTGAAGAGTCAAGCACCCACCAACATCAACTTGAAGAGTCAAGTATCCATCAACATTAACTTGAAAGGTCAAGTACCCATTAACATGAACGAGTCATTAGCATCAACTCGAAGGGTCCGGTACCCATCAACATGAATGACTCATCAACATCAACTCGAAGGGTCAAGTACCCATCAACATCAACTCGAAGGGTAAAGTATCCATCGACATGAACGATTCATCAACATCAACTTCAAATTAAAGGTCAAGTACCCATCAGCATGAAGGAGTTACTGGTCATCCAGTCGTCAAAAGTCAAATGACTGCTAGAAAATGAAAATTTCTACACAACTTCTTTTGCAAAAATAATAAGACCTCAACATCCAGCCGTTGAAAACTAATCTCCATCGTTCAAATTCAAGGAAAATGTGCTTTTAATTGCAGTAAAAATTTCACGCTAATCAGAGACAAATTGACATTCCAATCGTAAGAAAGAAATAGACTGCCGAAAAATAAGATACTTATAAATAGCTCCTGTTGCAGCAATAATATCTCCAAATCAGACCATTGAAAAATGATCTCCACTATTCATATTGAAGGAAAATGTGTCTTCTTCCTGCCTTCAAAAATTCACTTGATCTAAGAAGAATTGATGCTCTGATCAATAGAAAGAAGTAGATTGCTGGAAGACTAAAAACTCCTAGACATCTTATAGTTGCAGAAATTATACCAAAAAATTCGATCGTTGAACATTGATCTCTACAGTTTAGATTAAAGATAAATGTGTTTCATATTTTATGAAAAAATTTCAGGCTGATCGGATGATAATCGATGCTCCAACTGTTAGAGAGATGCAGACAGTTGGAAGATTGGAGGCTCCTAGACAGCTTATGTTGCGAAAATTATACTGGAAAATCTGATCGTTGAAAACTGATCTCCTCCATTCTGATTAACAAAACTTATGTCATCTACTTACTAACAAAATTTTAGCCTGATCAGAGAAGTATGAAACCTTCAATTGTAGAAAGAGTTAGAATGTAGGGCAAAAAGAAATCTTTTGGACATCTCATGTTACGGAAATTATATCTCAAAATCCGACCTTTGAAATGTGATCTTCACCATCCAGATTGAGTAAAGATGTGTCCTATACATGCATCCAAAATTCTGCAAAATCGAGTTAAAATTGACCACCCGATTTTTCAGAAGAATTCTACTATCAGGCTAAAATTCTTTTTACCTTATCAATCATCAATTTTGGTGACATAATATTGAAGTAATCAACGATCATCAAGTAGGACAGGTAAACATCTTGGACAACTTTGGCAGCATTTATTTAGAGAAATTAATCAACTTCTTCTGCAACTTTTGATGATTATTGGATATGCAAACTCAAAGCTTTACTAGATATTAGCTTTATGCCCCTTCGTTCTTCACTATTACTCCTCTTTTATTATTATTGTTATTCTTTTTTGTTATATTTTTTTGTAAATATATGGATCATCAATAAAAAACCAAACTTCATTAGACGATTCTATTTATTTTTTTTATTATTTATTTTACTTTTTTTAGTCATTCTTCTTCTTCTTCTTCTTTTAATCCCTTATATATATATATATATATATATATATATATTTTTTTTTTTTTCATCATTTTTTGCAACTTTTTATTGATTGATTTTTTTTCTTTATTAAGACTGGACTTAGAATCTCGTTCTAAGCTGCCTACGTATCCCATAGGTAATCAAGTCAAACGTAGTTCAATGTGCAATTTAACCTCATGCATCAAAGGAGTAACATGCAGTTTTAGCTCGTGCATCAAGGAGCATTCATTTGAATATGCAGACAGTTTACACTCGTGTTACAGAGTCATTCATATCAACTCGTGGACAATTTATACTCGTGTGAAGGAGTCTTGTTATTATCATACAGACAGTTTATGCTCGTGTTAAGGAGAAATATTTTTAACATGCAAATAGTTTATGCTCGTGTCAAGGAGTCTTCATCATCATGTAGACCGTTTATTCTCGTGTCAAGGGGCCTTCATAACATATTGCAAACAATTTACACTTGTGCCAAGGAGCCTTTATCATCATGCAAACAGTTTACACTCATGTCATGGAGCTTTTATCATCATATAAACAGTTTACAGTCGTGTCAGGGAGCTTTTATCATCACGTAGACAGTTTATGCTCGTGTCATGGAGCATTCATTCAATACCAAACTTCTTTTTTTTTTTAATTTTTAATTTTTATTTTATTTTTCAATACCAATCAATGAGTGCTTCATAGGAGATCTTTTATTTAGATAGTTTATACTTTTACCAAGGAGTAACGTACAGTTTAAACTAGTGCGTCAAGAAGGAACTTGCAATTTGAAATTCAAGCATCGCCAGTGTTTTAAACTGACTCTTCGTCATCAAATTTTGAAGAAATATTACGTATGCATTGATATTCTTTCTATTTAAAATCAATTTCAAGTGTTTGATTGGCAATAAACATCCATATCTCACCTGTACATAGCCAGTTCTTCAAATGTTTTTGGTTGAATACCTTTCAAAATGTATTGAAGATTCCAATGCATTCCTTGGACACACATTTCAATAGCAGATTTTTCACATAATAGATCCCTGTAGTTTAGATTTATACTCCGTCATCGATTGGTGTAATCAACAATTGATTCATCCTCCCACAGCTCTGTATGACTTAACTCAAGCATATTTAGTATTCGACGGGTGTTGTAGAAATGATTCAGGAATTCAACTTCAAGTTGATTCCAATTGTTGATTGATCCTGGTAGCAAATCGGTATACCAATCGAACACACTGTCTTTGAGGGAGTGAACAATTGTTTTACTAGAAGATCTCCATTTGTACCAACATTGTTGCATGTTTCCACAAAATGAGCAATGTGTTGCTAGGGATCACCTCTGCCATCAAATTGCTGCGACTTTGATGGAAGATAGCTTACGGGCATCTTCAAACTTTCGATTCTCCTTGAATATGGCTTTGAATTTCTTTCACTTTTAAAATTTAACATACCTTCAAGAAAGTTCTACAATTCACTTTGAAATGAGACCATTTGTTTGTTCTTGTTGGATTGTTTTGGATCCATCAAACATTTGAGATTGTTTTTCAGCGACTATGACTGCATTAGAATCATTGGACTCTTCTCCTTGCTTGAAGGCAACATCTTTTTGTGCTTCCTCAACACATCTTTGTGCAATTTGATTAGACTTATGATTTTTATTCATCAATTGGGCGATTATGAGAACTTGTAGTGTAGATCGTTTCACAAGATCTTCCAAGAGCTTGGTCAAATTCCCCAATCATTCTTTGATTGTTGTAGCTTCCACCATCATAACGGACATGACTGATGAACTTGCATCAAAATCTTCATAATCACCAGGATTGGGCATCATATTTTGTTGAATGACATTTGTAGAGTCTGAAATGATATCCATGTCTTTTGATTTGGCTAAATCGTATCCTTGATATGATAATGACAATGTGCCCCTTTTTTTTCTTCAGTGGTAGGCCCAACATATGTTTCAGACATGGAAACAACAATGTTCACATCAAAAAATGGCATAATTTGAAGTAGCTTTGTTGATGTTATCATTCTTCAACTCCATTGAAGAAACTTTGGAAAAATATATTGACGGGAAAGAGATAAGAGGTAGAGATTGTCCCACTGGGCGTGCCAAAATTGTGGACAGCAACTTCGCATCTGCAAAATATAAATAAAATACGAACACAAAATCTATGAATAAAATTAAATATACGTTCTATTGATTTAATACTATAGGTTAGAAATATCTGTCTATCTCTAGTAATTCTTTTTGTCGATGGATTCGAGGGCCCTTTGGGCTTGATCTCAATCCGTTAGATATTGATTTTGGATCTATCCTTCCAAGGGTCTTCTGAATTGATCTTGGAATGGATCCGTTTTCGAGAGCCATTAGGCTTGATCTCAATCTTTGGTTTGATTTCTCCAAGGGTCTTTGGACTTGATCTCGGAATGAATTTGATATGACTCCGAAGGCTTTTAAGGCTTAATCTCGAAGATGGATTGGACTTGGAAAGGGAAAAGATTCGATATGGCAGAGCTTCATACCTCGAAGGTTTTTTGTTTGAAGCTCTCTTGCACTTCTATTTATAGAGAAAGTGAGTTACATCACCTTGCCACGTGTGAACTTGGATTCGTCAATGTAAATCAAAAAAGGTAATTTGTAATTAGTAATATGTAATAAGTAATTAAGGTAAAGTAAATGGGTAACTATTTTTTTTATGTTACAAAATTTTACTATCTACAATATATTTAAACAAAAAAATTTAAGATACACCATGTTAATTTTTTTTTTTTTTCAAATATAAGATATTAATATTTTTTTATAAATATAAACTATTAAAGACGGGATTTTATATGTGAATTTTTTTTTTTTTTTTTTTCAATTATGTAACTTGTATAGTGATTGATTAAAGTTTTTTCTAATTGATTATTGAAGAAGTGAAAGAAAATTCATTTTAAGCAAAAGGAAAAGTGATCCGAAGAAAACAAACGAGGAAATTATAAAATAATAAAATATGAATAATAATAAATATAAAATAAAAAATTAATGAATAATAATATATATAAAGCAAAAAAATTAACTGAAATATATAATATAAATAATATATTGATAAAATGAAAAGTTAGATAATTATAAAGTCATAGATAAAATTGGAGAGATAGAACAACGTTAAAAAAAGAAAAAACAAACAAACAAACAAACAAAATAAAACAAAGCAAAGCAAAGGACAATGAAATTCAAAAAGTTAATAGAAGTATCTAGTTTGCCATTGGTTAAAAATTAGATTTTTAACTCTACAATCTTATATATAATAGATATTATTTAATCTAATATAAAAAGAATGTATATACATATATATAATAGAATATATATGTGTATATATTTTAGAATTGATATAATAGAATATATATATACATATATTTAAAATATATCACAAAAGATATTTATCATTGAGAATATATAATTAAATATAATTATCATTTATTTTTATTTTTTAAAATTTGAGGTACTTTTGCCTCTTCGTATATCGAACTCATGACCTCTCGAATCATAACTGAGACTGCTGCCAACTGAGCTACACCTTGACCAAAGATAATTATCATTTATAATTTCAAACTTATATATTAATTCTAAAATAAATGAAGAAATTAGAATCTAAATTTTATTGGCATCTATATTTTTATACAAAATTGGTCTCGAAAGGCGCAGGATCTCTTGAGACATTCTCTAAGATATTGTTTAAGTCACCAATAAAATTAAAATACGTATCAGTTTAATTAACCTTAAAAACTAACACTGTTAACTTTCGTTCATAAATATTTATTACTTTTTTAAAAATAAAAATTATATATTGCATTAAAAAATTTATAAAAATATGTTTATGTAATTTCAGTGCAATTATAAATTTTATTTTTAATTAATTAGGGTTCACTGGTATGTTTGAAAATAATGTCAATATATTTGAATTTATACTTACCTATGGTTAAACTTACAAAATCACTAAGATTTTTTTTCCTTTACTTTCTCACTTTGGTTACGACCTCATCATTTCTTTTAAGTTGAATTAATGGTCTATTTATATATATACATATAAAATTTATTGTATAGATATATATAGATTGAAAAATAAAGATCATAGGTTTTAGTCTTTTTTTTTTTTGAGTGGAGGTTTTAGTCATATTAAAATTAAAATAATCTCTTAATTTTTTTAATATATATATAAATTAGAAGATTTATTATCTAGCAGGCTAAATAATAATACAAAATCTTAAAATCAGTCTTTAATACTTAAATAAAAATAATTTAGGGACCAATTCCATTGGAAATATTATTGTTGGGGACTCAATTCATGAAATTGTAAAAATCTTTAAACAAAGAAAAGTAGAAAAATTAGCTACTTTGTCCCTATTTTACTAGTTTTTGTAATAATTTTGATCCTCTTTTTTTATTATTATTTTTCTTTTTTTCCTCATATTATTTTAGATGACCATTTTGATCCTTTTAATTATATATTAGCTCATTTTTTTTATCAAGCTAAAATCTTATAATCAATTCATTCTTATTCTAAAGATCATAAAAGTTAAAGCCACTTTGAAAAAAGATTGTAAAGTCCTGACTAGATAAAAAAATTAGCCAAAATATAAGAAAAATGACCAAAATAGTCATCAATAAATACAATATGCCTCGAACGAAAAAGAAACAGAAAAAAAGAAGAATCAAAATAGTGAAAAGTAATAAAATAAGAAATAAACCAGCCAATTTTACAATTAAAGCATAGTATAAAATTACCCCTATTTTGTACAAAATACATTAATATTATTGGATAGCAATATAGATGGAAGGAGCAAACTGGCAACATTAAAATTATTCAGAAACTCAAACAATTAAAATAATTTACCAATTTATATAATAAAATATTGAATTTGCTATATTTCTTTAATATAGTTTAGGGTAAGCCACCTGAGTAACACTCGAATTTTCTTGAAATCTAAGTTTCACACATGAATTTATTTTCATCCAAGTTTAGTACACAAATTTTTAAACGTTCCAATCTTGCCATTCCGTCCAAAAAAACCATTAAATACCAATTTTCGTTAGTCATGTGACTTGCAGATAACTTTTTTTATGGGCATTTTAGTAATTATGATATGTTTTTAAATTTTCAAAAGACTTAATTTTAAGAATTAAAAGGTTATGGGTCATTATTGAAATTTTTAAAATTTGAATACTCCTCCTTCATCTTTCCGTGTTATCTCGCAGCCTCTGCCTCCACCGCTCTCTCCTCCTCCTCCTCCTTCTTCTTCTTCATCTCTCTACTTGTCAACACTCCAAAACTTCTCATTCTCAATCATCATCTTCAAAAAAATCCCTCAGCCCGAAACTAAGAAGTTCTAACCCACACTATTTCGAAGACAAAACGCAAGAAAATGCAATAAAAATCTCCAACCAAATCAAGAAGTGCCTGAACCCAAAAAATCAAAGCAGTAAAGACTGGGTTAATTTATTTTTTCACAAGAAAGATCCTAATCGATGGCCACCCTTGAACTAGTAGGACTCTGGCCTAAGAATTTGAACCTATTCAAAAAATAAAATAACCGAAGTATAAACTTTCACTTCTTACATTAGAGGCGTAGAATCTCAGAAGAACCACTCCCGCTGCAAGCTCGATATCATGGACTTTAAGCCCATCTCAATGGCTAAAGCCTCGGAGACGAAGATATAAGCTATGGCTATGAGTGGAAATGAGAGTAGAAGAATCAGGCCCCGTAGGAGGCTACCAACCTCCATGGCCACACGCATGTAGTAAGGAAAGGCGGAACGGGAATTCAAAAGTATCCCATCAAGATTAGCAGCGATGGAGTGGTATACGCCTGAGGTGGAGGTAAAGGTAGCGGCGGCAGCGGTGAGACAACACAAAAAGATGAGAAGGAGGAGATGAAAACTCTAACCTTTTAAATTTTAAAAAATTTAATAATAACCCATAACTTTTTAATTTTTAAAATTAAGTCAGTTGAAAATTTTAAAAATATCCTAATTACTAACATACTCATAAAAAAGTCATGTGCAAGTCACATGACTAACGAAAGTTGGTATTTAATAGATTTTTTGACAGAATGGCAAGATTGGAATGTTTAAAAAATTTGTGTGCTAAACTTGGACGAAAATAAATTCGTGTGCAAATCCTGAATTTCAAGAAAGTTCAAGTGTTATCTAGGCGGTTTACCCTATAGTTTATGGTCACATAAAGAATCCTTAAAAAATTATAAAATAATAATAAAAAAAAGAAGTATATTAAAATCAAAAGAATGACATGTTTGGCAAGAAAAGAATAGTTAAAAGAAGAGAAAAGAATAATTCTATTTCTCCTTACTTCTTATTTGAATCATATTTTATATTTTGTAAAGTTCCAAACAAAAATTCTAAAATAAAGAATAAAATCTTAAATTATTTGACAATCATAATAAATTAGAGTTAGGATTTTACTATAAATATTTGAAATAAAATTAATTCATTTGAATATAGTTCAATTATAAATGAGTTTAATTGGTGTAGACTTGATAATATATATATATATATGTATATATTACTACTATTATAACCTTTTTTTCTTTTTTAAAATTTTGAGGTACTTTCCCTTCGATGTGTCTCGAATTCATGACTTCTCGAATCATAAGTGAGGTTACTACCAACTCTGCTAAACTTTCTTGACTACCACTATTATTACTATCATGTCATTTTTAATTTATTAAAATTAAATTGTTTTATTTTCCATAGATTTCACATTTTATTTTATATTGTCTTTTTTTATTAGATCATTTAGTGTTTGAAGTCATTTTTTCAAATAATCCAGATTTGGCCCCAGTTACACCTATAGAGTCTAATTCTTGTTTAGGAGAAAGTATTAGCCTAGCTCTTGCATGGCGTTCACGGCAATTGTAAAAAACCGTAACATTCACAAAACACTTATATACTCGTGTCAAGCCAAAAGTTTTGTTTTATATGACTTAATAGACGATTTATTATTCAGTTGATTAAATTTAAATTAGTATGCAAAATAGGTAAATTTGTCAATTAGTAAACTTGTCAATATTGTTGTGATCATTTGAGCAATTTAAAGGTATTAATTTTGTAAGTTTAGATTGTTATAAAAAATTGAAATATATAGTGTAATTAAAACATGTAATTTCGTGGTGACATAATTAAAATCTTAAAATCTAATGGATAATCAATAGTTCATGATAGAGATTGTAGGATTACATTTAATAAATTATAAATTTCAGTTGGAATTTTGAAATATAAAAATTCTTCATATATTAGTTAATTATTTTACTTTTTCAAATGATATATCCTATGTTTTTATTTTTATGGTACTAAATCTTACAATTTTTATAATTACTTGACTTAGTCCTTCTTGCATATCTTTTCAAATAATCCAGTTGCTTTAGTCCTATGTTTAAGACGTAAGGTACTTTTTATAGAACATGTCAATATAATAACTCTCATAATTACATGACCACATGATAATCACATGATCTTAACGACCATGTGTAAAAAAAAAACAAATAAAGGGTTAAGACTTGTTTGTTCAAACAATAAAATATGTAGACTAAAAATTCTATTTTTTCACATAAAAATTATCCCTATATTTAACAGAATACAATGTTGGATAGCAATATAGATGGAAGGTGCAAAATGGGAACATGAAAATTATTCAGAGACTCAACCAACTACAATAAATGACCAATTTATATAATAAAACATTAAATTTGCTATTTTTCCTTGTATATAATTCAAAAAGTAATTTATATTTCTCTAATATAATTTATGGTCACATAAAGAATCCTTAACAAATTATAATATAAAATATAAAAAGAATAACATGCATGGCAGGAAAAGAATTAAAGAAAAATTATTTGAATTAAAGAAGATAAGAGAAAAATTCTAATTGTCCTTACATCTTATTGGAATTATATTTTTTATTTTGTAAAGTTCGAAACAAAAATTCTAAAATAAAGAATAAAATCTGAAATTATTTGAACATAATTTCACATAAGTATGACCGAATTGAATAATTACAATCACAATAAATTGGGATTAGGATTTTATTAATAGTATTTGTAATAAAGTTAATTGATTTGAAGTTATTTGAATTGTAAATGAATTTAGCTTGTGTAGACGTGGTAACATATATATATTTTTACTACTATTATTACAATTATGTAATTTTTAATCTTTTAAAATTAAATCGTTCTATTATCCTTATATTTTATGTTTTATTTTATATATATTTTTTATTAGACAATTTGGTGTTTGAAGTCATTTCTTCGAATAATACAAATTTGGCCTGAGATGCGCCTATAGAGTCTAATTTTTGCTCAGAAGAGTGCACTACCTTGGCTCTTGCATAGCATTCAAAGCGATTGTCAAATTCGTGACCTCAGATAACATTCACAATGCACTTATATACTTGTGTCAAGTCAAAAGTTTTATTTTATATGATTTACTAAGTGATTTATTATTTAGTTGATTAAATTTCAATTTAGTATGCTAAATAAGTAAATTTGAGAATTAGTAAACTTGTCAATATTATTTTGATCATTTGAGAAATTTAAAGATATTTATTCATTTTATAAGTTCAGATTGTTTTAAAAAATACAAACATCTAAGTGTTATTTTAACGTGTAATTTCACAGTGACATAATCAAAATCTTAAATAAAATGGATAATCAATAGTTTAATCAAAGAGAATGTGGGATTACTTTTAATAAATTTTAGTTGGAATTTTCAAGCAAGGTACGTCCTGTAACTATTTTACTCTTTTGAATTATATTCAACGTTTTTATTGTTATGGTACTAGATCCTACAATTTTTATTAGGGCAAACTATGCCAGCAACACTTGAACTTTCTCGAAATCCAGGTTTAGCACCTAAACTTTTTTTGTTCAGATTTAAGACTCGAACGTTTTTTTTTCGTACAAATCCAACACTTCTGTTAGTAATCCTCGTTAACATTTTGTTAACTCTCCCATGTGTGCCGCACGTGCACTTTTTCAGGTGCATTTTCGTCGTCCAACTACCCCCATTGATTAGACACAAGTAATTTCATTTCGACACTTCAAATATATTTTTTTTCAAATTGCAACTCGTTTTTTTTTTCTTCTTATGTGCATGGCAAAATTTCTATTAAAGATTGAAGAAAACCATCGAAATCTTAGTTTTGTCTATTGTGTTCTTGAAATTGTGTCTCTATCACTGAGAATTTGAAAAGTCCGAACCTTTGCATAACCTGTTGGAAGTTGAAAGATCAAAAAAGGTGTTCAATTGGAAAATCAGGAAGACGATGAACAACCGCATTGATACTTTCTCCCTATATGGTAAAGCTTTGATCTTTTTTTTGTTTTTATTGTAAATAAAGATTTGAACTTGTTGAATCTTCATGCAAAAGTTTTTTTCTTGAACTCCAAAGGAGTTAATTAATGGTTACTAATTTAAGCATTTGGTTTTGAACTGGAAATGAGTTAACTATTACTGATTTAAGCATTTGGTTTGCATGATAATTTAGTTTTGCTGGAATTGTACGGTTTAGGCATATGGAAATTTTTTGTTTATTAATTTAGTTATATGTAAATTTTTTACAGAGCATGATGATGATTTGTCCACATTAAAATTGTACTATGGAGGGCAATGGTGGTCAAAAAGAGGGTATAGGCACTACAAAGGGGTTAAATGGAGGTATTTGGATTATTGTGATAAGGATAGAATGAGTCTCTTAGATAAAAATGAAATGTTGGAGAAATTGAACCTGGTTGAAGTGTCTATGTTGTATTGTTATCTAGAACCTATTGGTGACTTCAAGACTAGATTAGGGCTGGTTACTAGTGACAATGATATATTGAACATGTGTAGTTAGGTTCCAAGGTTTAAAGTAATAGAATTTTATGCTAAGAGAAGAAAGGAAAAAGAAATTATCAAAATTATTAAAAGTCTTCTATAATTTAAAAACCCCGAATCAAAGAAAAGTTCAGTTTTCATTGAAGAAATTGAGGAGGAAACTATACAACAAGTGAAACCAACTAAAAAAAGGACCGTTAGAAAAGGGAAGGAAAAGGTGATACCTCTACTGGAATGGTATGGTGAAACTGAGGAAGGGATGGGTGTAATTCCTCAGAGTATCGTGGTAAATACTGAGACTCATGATGTGTTAGTGCAACACAGTGAGTTTAAATATGGAAACTGAGGTTGTGATAATACTCCAAGGTAGTGAAAGTTTGAACTTGGAAACTGAAACTATGTTTGTCCAGCCTACTGTGATTTCAAACATGGAAACTGAAGCAATTATAGTAGTCCAAGGTAGTGATAGTTTGAACTTCGAAATTGAAACTCTGTTTGTCCAACCAAATGAGAGTTTAGACTTGGTAACTAATGTTGTGTTTGTCCAAGGAAGTGAAAGTAATTTTAACATGGAATTTGAGAGAAGTGAGCCTGTGTTGAACATGGAAACTGAGGAAGTTGGGGAAGCTATTAAGAGTTTAAATATGGTTCAAGAAACTGAGGCAGTTAGGGAAGAAATAGCTAAACAAAGGCCTAACAACATGGAAATGGAAGAAAGCTTAACACAAGAAGTTGTGTTTCATTAACCTGTTGTTGAAGGCAATAAGGATGAAAGAGTTCATGACGGTGGAGTACAACAACAACCTAACATGGATGAAGTTATGTGTGATGATTCCTACTATATGAAGATTATGAAGAAGATGAAGCATTTGATGAGGCTAATGATGATCAGTTTTTTGACAAGTACACTAATGAGACTGAGTTTTCTGCCATGGAATCTGAAAGAGGAGGACCTAGTGTGACTGAAACAGGAGGACCAAGTGAACAACCAACTGTACCTGAAACTGGAGGACCAAGTCAACAACCAACTGAGCCTGAAACTGTTGGACCAAGTCAACAACCAAAAGAACCTAAAACTAGAGGTCCAAGTCAACAACCAAATGTGATTGAAACTGGAGGACCAAGTCAACCACCAAATGAACATGTTTATCCAACAAATTCAATTATGATTGACCAACTTTTTGATAATTTGAGGAGTTGGCGGGAAAGTTCAGATGATGATGAAGTTGACATATACTGTTTTTTTGGTTCTCAGAAGGACATGTTGGTGCCAAACTTTAAGTTGGGAATGAGGTTTACTGATGGGGATGAGTTTAAGACACTGCATAAATGAAGGGAAAACTTGCAGGTTTAGGCCAAGTGAGCCTAAGAGAGTAAGGAAAATGTGCTCATCAAAAGATTGCAAGTGGTTTATTTTTGTGTCAATAGAAGCTGCTACAGAAAGTAAAGATTATGTTCTAAAATCTCTAAACTTGGCACATAACAATTGCAACCGTATATGGAAGAATAAGTTCATCACTGCAAAATGAGTTGCTGCAAAATACATTGAAAGGATTAGAGTAAATCAAGAATTTTTGGTGCTTCTATAAGGCAACAAGTTGATGAACAATTTTGAAGTGAAATTTCAAGAACATCTACTTATAATGCTAGGAAAATAGCTATAAGTATGATAGTTGGGGATGAAGTGGAGCAGTATAAGCAAGTTTGGAATTACAAAGCAGAGTTCTTGAGAACTCATCCTAACTCAACTATGGAAATTGAACATGAGAACTTGAGGGAGGAGGGTAGGCAGCCAAGATTTCAGAGAATGTATATGTGTTTGGGTCCTTTGAAGGATGGTTTTAAAGCACATTGTAGACCTATCAGAAGATTAAAGGGCTGTCACATTGAAAGCGCATATCCAGGACAACTTTTGACTGCTATTCGCATCGATGGGAGCAATGGATAGTGGCCTGTAGCATGGGCAGCTGTAGAAAAAGAGGCAATAGTGCAATGGAAATGGTTTTTGACACTACTTCATGGTGGCCTGGACTTGCCAAATGGTAGATACGCATTCACTTTCATATCAAACAAGCAAAAATTAAGGGTTTTTTATTCTTAATCAAGTAATTTTTATGTTCAGTTTTTCTTATGCTGTCTTTATTAACATGCCACTTTGTTTTCTAGGGTTTGGATGCTGCATTGGCCATAGTTTACCTAACTGTGACCATATATTCTGTGTGTGGCACATGTACAACAATTTCAATAAACTGCACAAAGGTAAGAGTTTGAAAGACAAGTTATGGAAGAGAGCATGTTCTAGTAATGTAGTCTTGTATGAAAAATCAATGGCTAAGTTGATGGAGTATGATGAGGGGGCATATAGGTGGGTAACCAATGGACCTAGACCAGAACAGTGGGTCAGAACATTCTTTTCCCCTCATGTTAAAAGTGATATGTTATGCAATAATCTTTGTGAATCTTTCAATGGACACATTTTAGAAGCTAGAAGCAACCTATTATTGGACTAATGGAGGGAATTAGAGAGTTAGTGATGTGTAGAATTGAACGTAGGAGAACTGAGATGATGAAAGAACTGCAAGATGGAATATGTCTTGTGATTATGGGTAATGTTGAAACTGCTTTGTTAGAATCAGTTTATAACAAATGAGAGGCCAGTTTGGAATAGACTTGATGGGTATCAAGTGAGAGGCCCTAAGGACCAATAGTTTATTGCAGATCTAAAAAGAAATCAATGTATTTGTGAATCATGCACAAGGACAAGAATTCCTTGTGTCCATGCATGTGCTAGTCTACATAAAAAGGTCCGGATCCACAGAATTTTGTTGATAAAATATATAGTGTTAGTAAATGTATGAAATTGTATGATCATGTTTTGAGTCCTATGAATGGGAAAGAAATATGGCCAAGGGGAGAAGGGGGGGAGAAGGGGTTCTCTTGGATCCTCCAAGTGCATACAAGCATCAAGAAGACCAAAAAAAACCAGGAGAAGACAGTCTGAAGAGGGAAAAGATCATCGAAGAATTAGGAGAAGGATTATCATCAGGTGCACTAAATATGGACAAGAAGGTCATAATAGGGCCTCTTGCACGCCAGTACCACTACACCTCCGAACGGAACTACAACATGGGAAAAAGGCACCTAGAGAAAAGGTATAAATCTGTGATTGTTAATGGTTTTATTTCTCTGTTATATATTGTAACCTATTTACACAATAGATCTTGTTTTCTTCTTCCATTAGTTTTACAAAGAAAGGCAACATACATGGTAAGTACACCTGTGCAACTGCCTATTTCAACAACAGTACTGGATCAAAGTTATGGGCAAGAACCAGAGATAGAGCAACAACTTGTACCTCACTGAACCTGAAAATGAGCATGAAGAAGGCATTCAACAACAACCTCCAATGGCAGATGATGATGATGTCAGCACAGCAGAGATCTTGAGGAGATCAGTTGAGCTACTGGAACAAAGTAGGAAACTGAGGGGAAAAACAATTGTTGATTTGAATGTAGCAGCCTTGGTTGAAGAACCATCTGAACAAGTAAATGAGGCAACCAGGGAGGGGGTTACAGTTCAAGAGAAGATAGAAGAGCAAGTGAGGAGTGGATAAAAGTGTGGAAAAGGAAGGGCAACAAGGTCTTATGAGGCATTTGGTAAAGCTTGGTTTTGTCATGGAGAGCAATAAATACTCTTACCTAAGGCCTCATCGAAAAAAGTGAACAACATTGACTATAGTTTCCATTACCCTTTTTCCTTTTGCGAACACAGTTGGCATTATAAGATTCTATTTACATTGAAATTTGATCAATTGGAAATATTTTAGTGTGCTTCTTTGACAATGGTCAACTTTGGCATCCTTTTTACATTGTAAATTGATTAGTGTTTAGCTTAGGCACATGGATGAATTTGTCGTGTTTTGTGCAACTTTTTCGAACATATTTTGACATTTTTGACAATAATGAAAATGGATTGATGTTTACTTGGTTTAAGGTGAGGCAAAAGTACTTTCATTTTGTTCTTGTTTTGTTTAGTAAAGCTGAGTATGTATTTACAATTGAAAATGAAAGCACAATATAATGCATTTTTTTCCATTAAAATGCTGCTCAGCAATAACTTCAATAACTTAACTCCAACATTTATTGAAAAACTGGCAAATTTGAAGGAATTAATGTAATTTTCATTCATTACACCAACAATATCATTACAACCAAAAAAATAATCCTTACATTTTCTAAGTTTGCCCCAGGGATTTAATTTCAACATTTTCTCAGTTTGCCCATTGCAATTTGTATATGTGATTACAAATAAAGTATGAATGACCCAAGAAATAATACTTGAGATTAAGAGAATACTACACCAAAACTTAATTGAAGCTTTTTCATGGCTTCATTGTTGGACTCTTGTAGCTAAAATTTAGTTTTTCTCTTTTGATTTTGTCAGTGCACTGGCAGCAATGTCAACATCTTCTTCCATACTTCAAATCCGTCTAAGTAGTCCAGGAATTACTTCCGTCGATCTACTGCAAATTTCAAGATCTATCCACTCAAAAAAAATCACATTTTTTTCCTTCAACCTTTAATTAACATTGAAAAATAAGATAGGTTACTTGCAAAAAACATTTTTGCATGACTCAGGAAAAAGAAAATTAAAAACCCACCTACATTTTACAAGTAGCAAACCGTTGACAAGGATTCTTGTCAGTCCATGACGTCTTCACTCGGCAAGTCCTACCATAGAAACATTCTGGTAAGCATGACCCTCTACTACTCTGCATTTACTTCAATGTACTGTTAAACTTGAGGTAGAACTAGAGAGAGTTGGCCGATTTGACGACAATCACGAATTTAATCCTTCACCAGATAACTAGTGAGAAAACTACAATTTTAAAGAAAGAAATAAAATGAAAATGACATGTGTAATATTAATATGGGGGGAAGGATTCATTGGGTAGTTGAAGGAAGAAAATGCCCCTGAAAAAGTGCACATGCAGCGCACATGGGGGAGTTAACAGAATGTTAGCAGGGATTATTGACAGAAGTGCTGGATTTGTACAAAAAAAGAGTTCGAGTGTCAAAGCTGAACGAAAAAAAGTTTTGGATGCTAAATCTAGATTTGGAGAAAGTTTAGGTGTTTCTGGGATAGTTTGCCCTTTTTATTATTACTTGACTTAGTCATTCTTGCTAATCTTTTGATTAGTCAAATTGTTTTGGTCATATGTTCAAGATGTGGGTAAGTTTTATAGAATATTTTCAATATAATAACTTTAATAATTACATGAGCGCATGATAATCACATGGCCATGACGACTAAATTATTTGAAAATATTGGTGCAAAAAAAAGTTAGGTAATTATAAATAGTTGTAGAATATAGTATTGTAAAAATAAAAATATAAGATCTAATTTAAGAAAGTAAAAGAGTTATAGAACAAAAATGAATAATTTTCCTTCAAACAACTAAAATTAAAATTTTAAAATTGCACCCGACCAATTTAAAAAATTTGACCTTAGAAAGGTAGTAAAAGAGCAAAAATTACAATACGTAAGGGACCAATTTCACTAGAAATCATTTTTAGAGACGGACAAATTACACTTAATTTAGACAAAATTCAATATTGGATAAAATTTGTCAAGAACATGATAGCCTACTGGCTCAAGAGCTCTACTGTGTACCAAAAGGTCGCAGGTTCGACACCCACTGGACGCAGCAAATGCTGCATGTTAGGTTTATCCTGTACGCTCCAGATCCGGATTAGTTGGGTTGTACCCGGATACTAGGCTCTAATGGAAACTTAGATACACAAGTTCCCTCTTAGGGAAAAAAAAAAAAGAAATTGCAATACGAAAAATATTAAGAAATATAAAACTTTTAAATCAGTTTAAAAGGACAATAATATATATATATATATATATATACACATATATAAAATAAAAATGAAATTAATTAGGCAATATAATTTTTCATTTTTCTTGGCATATAATATATAAAATCCTTATTATTTCTCTTTATTCTTTATATATTTTTTCTATTTAATAAGTCTCAATGTATAACAAACATGTGCATTTAATCTTTATTTTCATAAAATTCATCGTTTAACTTGTCTAAATAATAAATTTTATGGAAAAAAAAAATTAAATCTATCAATTTTTGATTGTGTAGTCATAATATTTAACTTTAAAAAAAAAAAAAAAAAAAACAAATTAAAAATAGCTAAAGCTCATCTTGATCAAGAATTTGATTGATAAGAAAGCCAATCCTTATTCTTGCCGTATTTGGTGAAATTGGACCAATAATACATACACACACACACATATAAATTAGTATGAAATTGGCAACATTTTGAACCAAGAAACTATTAGGGTGAAATCGATGAATTTTGTGAATAGAAAGATGAAATGCATCTATCCGCTTTAGGGACAATGTTTTTAAATTCGATCTTCATAGAAAGTTTTCTCTCTCTCTCTCTCTCTCTCTCTCTCTTAAACAAAAAGGGAAAAAAATGGCATCAGTTTGAAAGCATTTGAAACAAATTAGAGTTGTAATTGAATTAAATTGAACCAAACACCTGATATTTGAGTTTGGTTTGATTAATATTTGAACATTGTTGGCTCCTACATGTAATATTTAACCTTGTTTGATTAATTATTCTAACACTCTTTGAATAGACTATATTAATGTTTCAAATCTAAAATTATATTCAAATTTGTTTGATTATTTGCTTGTATAGTTTAAAAATCAGGGTTGTTTAACTTTTACATTAGTTTAAACTTCAGTTCGAGCTTGAATATGAATTATATGTTAACAATTTATAAAGAAATATACACTTAAATGTAAAATATTAATAAATATGATAATTTGTATGTAATATATAAATATTACAATTTTTTTTTACCAACGTTTGAATAATAATAAAATTTAAAAAAGCATTTAAATTTATTTATTTAATAAATAAACAACCTTTAATTAAGTATAAACGAGTACAAATTTTAATTACAAATTATTTGACTCATTTATTTCTAGAAATAATATATATATATATGCAACATGGTGCACAATTGAATATATATTATCAAAACACGGCTTCACGTGAAATGAATAGCTTCAGCTTTAGTTTCATTTTTATTTTATTTAAAAACAAATAAATCAATAAAAAGCATTAACCACTATAGAACAGTATTTTTGTTCAATTACAAGAAAAAAATACGAACGCTCAAAAATCCTTAAAAAAAAAAAAAAAGCTTTAACATTCATCAATAGAGAGATTAATAAATTTAAGTTCTTAAATTTATTTTTTGTCATTTTTTGTCTTTTTAATATTATAATATTTTTTTTTCGCTTCTAACATGACTTGAATTTATGATGTTTCATGATTATATGTAAAATTGCTACTATTAGCATAATGGCCTTTTATCTATTTTCTACAAGTTAGATATTCTATTATTTATTTTTAAACTTTGATCTTCCATTTGTATATTTATTGTATGTTTAATTCTATTTGTTTAATTTGAAATAAAAAATAACATAAAGCAAAAAACATAACGTATGTACTTAAATTATTGTGTAAAATATTTTTCACTCATATATTTAGAATATATAATTAAAAATATTTATTATTGAAATATATAATTAAAGATAATTATAATTTATAATTACAAACTAATATATTAATTCTAAAATAAGTGAAGAAATTAGATTTTGAAGTTATTGTGCTCTATATTCTTTTATATAAAATTGGTCTTGAAATTAGTATAATTAATGTTGTCTCTATGCTGTCTATAATTTTGATGGTAGAGACAAAATAGAGATCGACCGTTACTTGAACTTCATCATTTTTGTAATTAAATTTTGCTATTCTCACGTTGTCTACCTCCCTTTGATTAGGGCTTCTCCTCTCTGACACAAGGTGGTCCTTCCCCTTGGCGGCGGTAAGCAAATCTCCCTCGCAGCATGATCGGAATGATCTTTCTGATTTGCTTCACTACATCTCACTCAACCCACTGTTGCAACCACCTCTTACCTTGCTAGAGAGTGTCCTAACTGCTGGCATTGAGGAATGTTTTGCATCTGTTGTTGGACATTTTTAGACTGAACAAACTATGCAGGTTCATAACCTCAAACCTTTAATGATTAAGGCTTGGAAATGTCAGGACTTTAAACCTGTTCAATTGGGGAAGAATATATCAATTTTTTTTTCCAATAAGGTTGATACTCATTTTTGGGTCCTTCAGAATTGCCCCTTGGTGTTTTGATGATGTCCTTTTTGCTAGTAAGCCACGGTCACATGAATTAGCTGCCTTTGATGAAGCATTATCGGTTGTTGAATTTTGGTTTCATGTTCGTGGCCTGCCTAGAGAATGTGTTACTCCTAATGTAGGGAGATAGATTGCTAACACATTTATCAATTGAGATCATATTCAAATTAGTGAGCTTGGTAATTCTCATGGAAAATATCTTCTATTCAAAGTAGATATTTCTGTAAATCAGCTTATTCCTCAAGAGGTGAATACCCTTGCTCCCTATTGTGGCTCTTATGCTATTGTATATCAGGTTGAATGGCTTTCGCATATATGCTTTGGGTGTGGATTATTGTCCCATACATTAAAGGCTTGCCCGTAGCGTCATGAAGAAATTCCTGTCTCTCTCACTCATACCCTACCTTATGGTCTTCACATGCATGCAAAAGGCAATAAAGGACTACTTCATTAAGACTTCTCTCCTAAACATGTAGTTTATGGATGATGATACCCCTGTATCTTCTTCATCACACGACCTCCATTCTACTGCCTTTACCCCGGACACTTCTTCTCAGCCATCTCATACATCTAATCTATAGCTTATTCCTATATGTCCCTTTTCTTCTGTTCCTTTCACTAATTCTACTTCTTCCACTTAATCTCGTAGTAGATCCTTATTCTCGTCTGTGTTCCTATTCTTTCACCCAGTATTCCATCATCATCATCTGCTTCTAAACCTCCTAAGCATCTACGCCTCCCCGACAAACTATCTTCTCATTCCCCATAGAACCCTAATTCTGCCAAACCTAAGAAGCATCGGTTCCCTTCCTATGCTGCTCCATTAGATTCCCATATTTCTCCGAAGAGGGCCAAAGTTGATAATTCATTTGAAGTTGCTGTAGAGCAGTGGTCGTGGCACAACCCTGCCTATCCCAATGAGTTGTTTTAGTTGGAACTATTGGGGGTTGGAGCTGCCTCAAAACATTCATGAATTGTTAGCCATAGTTCGGTCTTACAAATCGGACTTTATTTTTCTTGCTGAAAATAAATTTTCTACTTCTTTCATGAATAAAATACGTGTTCGTTTGGGTTATTCTGGTGGTGCGTATATAGATGATAATGGTAGTTAGGGTGGTTTGGCAATGATTTGGAATTCTACTGATAATGTGTCTCCATTCATATTGTTCTGGACATATTGATCTTTCTTTTCTTACTAATGCAAGTGTTCAATGGAGGTTGACTGGATTCTATGGAATTCCTCAACAGGAATTACGGAAAGCTTCTTGTCAATTACTTGGGCATTTATATTCCAAATTTTGCATTCCTTGGCTATGCATTGATGACTTTAATGAAATCACTCACCCTTCTGAGAAATTTGGCCACTCATTATGGCGTTAACACTTAATTGATGATTTTCAAAATATAATCCATCAATGTGGCTTTATTGATTTGGGTTTTGAAGGTTCCCCTTTTACGTGTTCTAATAGAAGAAAGGAAATTCTGATTCGTGCTAGGCTTGATAGAGCTTTGGCGACTTCAGAATGGTTGACTTTGTTTCCTAACAAAAAAACATATACATATAGATAGCACTACTTATCATTTAGCTTTGCTTCTTACAGATTATCATCCTCCTAGGGTCTCTTCTAATCCTTCATGCTGGATACCCCATTTTGATCTAACCTGGTTGTGGCATGTGGAGTGTGCAGATACCTTTCTTTCGACTTGGAATCAGTCTTGAAACCTCCATACAAACCTATATCAAATCTTCTGTGATGTACGAGGATATATGAAGCAATGGTATAAAAAGAATTTTGTTTTGATTCCTAAATAAATTCATCAGCTTACTACAAAATTGAAGGTGGTTCGATCTACCCCTTTACATGATGTGGGACAAGTGGAATCCCTTAGGCATTTGTAATGTCCAACCCCTTTTAATAAGGGCAAATAAGGAAAGCCACAATTTTTAGTGACAGATATATATTCTTCATAAACTCAAGAATTTTATAAAACTATCGAGTACGAAGAAAATCAAATAAATCTATTTACTCACATTTTACGATTTCCAATCAAAAATATGAAATTTCACCTTTCTGATCTCTGAGTTCCAACCTAAATATCATAAATCAACTTTGGTTCTATCTAATAAATCTAAATAAATCAAATCTAAGCCTCAAGGAATTGAAGAATTAAATTATCATGTTAATACTCGTTGATCGAATTCTTTCCTACTAATCCCATTGACTGACCACCTCCTAAGATGTAGACGAAGCCTAAAACTGTTGAGACTCAATGACCCCAATAAAAGAATAAAATTAAACCCTAACTCTTTAAATGATAATATTAAAATACATTAATAAATATATATTATTACTTAAAATTTCTAAATTTCCTTATTTACCCTTAATAAAAGGGCTGGGTATTACATTCTACCCTCTTTACCAAAAGTTTCGTCCTCGAAACTTAGAACATTATCATTGCTTAAGAAATAAAATATCAATTTAGACTTAAACTATATTCAAATGCAAACCACACAGGCTTTCACTGCGTACTCTATTAAATATAGTACCTTAATTTACATGCCTAATGAAATCGAATAATTATCAATGCATGTGAATCTTGTACTTACATTCTACACATAGTAGATTCTAAAAATTCTACACATATCTGGATGGTATTCGTTTCAATCAGGACTTATCTCACACATAAAGAAGTACAAATATTTTGTCATTCTATTGACTAAATCCTTTACTATCTTTTACTTAATTTATGACATAATTCCTCGTTATATTAACCCAAATTTCAATCATAAAGATCAAATAGTCAACTCAAATAATCACAAAAGAAATTCATTATCTTGATCTTATTCGCTATGTGCTTTTAAACATAGTTTCAATCTTAAGGTTGATCAATTCTCCAATTTATTCTTATTCTTACTATGAATATGCCATCCAAATCTAAACAACTAATAAAATCTACCCAAAAAAAAAAAAAAATCTTAACAGAACACTAACACCTTAATATGTACACAATTTTCATCTTAACTATTTATAAAAAGTTTCGTCCTTAAGGGTAAATTATAAACCAGCTTTAAAATATATATAATTATAATCCAAACTTATATCATACCTTCTTCTTCATTTTCTTTCAGTAACATCACAAAAGTATTTCAAAAAGAGTATAAATCATCTTTACCAAGATAAACAAAAATTTTTACACTCTAAGAAGATGAATCAAAAAGAAATTCTATATAGATTTTGAAATAAAGACATTTACTTAAAATTCATAAAAATATTCATTAATTTTTTATACTCTAATATCAAATTCAACTTATACCTTAAAAGTGAATCCTCTCATAATTCACTACAATAATCTACTTATCGCAAATATTACAAATAAAGATTAATGCTCACTAATATTTAATAAATAAAAATTCTAACTCAAAATAAATACATAGGTATTATCTCCAAATCAACTTGATAAGAGACAATCTAAATAATTACTATCCATATCTTAAATAAACGTATTTATCTTCTATTTAAAAACTTAGATATAAGCAATAAACTAAAATTTAAATCAACACAACCTCTAGAAATTCCTTACCTTGCCATCTAAGTAATAATTCAAAAGAAAATCTAGATAAACTACAAACATGTATATCTGATAAATAGATTGAGAAATTAACATAGATGTCTACTGCAATACTAAAATATAAAATCATTACTTAAGCATCCTAAGGATTTGTAACTTATTGCTCTGATATCAACAATTTCACACCCTGGAACTGAGGTGGAACACGACTGTACCCTCAAGGTTTCCCCGAAGGTCTCTTTCTCAACTCAATGAATAATAATATATCCCCAAGTATAGATAAACAAAAGAAATTAAGTCTTTAATGTAAGTAAAGAATCTCCAATTTAAATCCCCAACATCCAATAAATAAGCTTTAAGAGAAATTCTAAAGAAAATACTACAATCTCCCAAAAATTAAAAATTGAATAAGGGGTACTACCCCAAGCTTATTAAAAACTAAATAAATCCAAACAAGTAACTCTTCAATCTCAAAACAAATAAATAACTTAAGAATTTCAAGTCTAAAAACGAAAATTGAAAGCTTCACTTATTCTCTTATTCCTTGGTACTGAAATCTGCAAAAGAATGGAGAATACAGGAAAAGGAATGAGTTAGAAGCCTAGTGAATAAACAGAATATCCATTTTTCTCATTTTCAAAATACAAAGAAAAAAAAAATTAGTATGTATAAAAATGATTTCAAAACAATCAATCAACTAATCAAAACAGACTTCCCTCGAAAAAAAATTAACAAACAAATAAAATATCACAATTTCAAATTCCTTCTTTTAGGTAGGCTCAAGCAAGTTTAGACACTTGTTGATTTAACTGAATTCGACCCTAGCTGTACTCCCGCTACAACAGCCAGAACTTATAAAAGTATGAGATTTTTCACCATACTCTATGGGTTTAGAACTTATCAAATGTGGAACATATTCCACCATCTAATTCTAACAAACTTGAGCCAAAAACATATATTATTTTAAGGAAGACTTTAAATAAATTGATAGGAGTTCCAAGAAACGAAAAGAAAATAAAAATCAGAATTTAAAGATTTTTAAGAAAGTAATTCTTGAAAGAATGAATAAAAGAAATAAAGTCTTTTTTAAAAAAATATATACATATATATTAATAATAAGGTCATCATTATTCTCACAATTAGAAGGAAGATAAAATAAAAAAATAATAATATAAAATAAAATTAAAATTAAAAGAAACAGAAACGTGTAGATATATAACATAGAATTTTGAAGATAATAATAATAATAAGGACAACCGTCCTCAGTATCCAATGCCAAAAAAGAAAATAAAAGATATTCAAGAATGGAAAGTGCTTTTTTTTTTTTTTGGTTTGGTAAAGTTGAATCTCATGTGGAAAACAAGGAGTGAAAAAGGATTAGTTTAGAGACAAAAAATACCTTCAAATTTCAAAAATGTGGAAAACAAGGAATATGTATACATATAAATATATATATACATACCTCGTATATATATATAAAGATGGAATCTTTCCTAGATTTTTAAATTCTATAAATTGGATAATTTACGAAATTAATGATGAGGTAAAATACAATTAATTTTATAAAATAGTAAACACTGGATTGATTTTGACGACTCACAAAAAGGGTTCTTTTAAAACAGAACGGATGAATGGAATAAAATAAAATAGAAAATTAATTTTTCATTCAGAATAAAAAAAATACGAAAGGAACATAAACTTAATATTTTTTAATTAACGTTTATTATAATCGGTGCTTAATTATTTCGTTATTGGGTTATTGACTTCTAGAAAGAACTTACGCTACGTCTATGTTCTAGGAGGTGGCCAATCATAAGAAACAGTCGAGGAGAATCCAATCGACGATTGTTAACGTGGTAAGTATATTCTCTAATCCCTTTAGGCTTAGATTTGGTAGTTTAGATTGATAGAGCCTAAGTCAATTTTATGATAAATAGGTTGGAACTCAAAGATTGAATAAGAATTTCAAATTTTTGATTTGAGAATCTTAAAGATGAGTAAATAAAATATTTTAATTTTTGTTGTATTCTATCTTCTTGATAAAATTAATTCTTTCAAATTTTGTTCTTCTGTTTTTCTCTGAATTCCACAGAACTTCCTCTGCTGTTTTTGATTCACACATATCCATGTAAATCTATTTATATACATATATGTATTCAGTTCTTTAAGTCTTTTTTTTATTTATTTGATTTCGTTGGTTCTTGTGGTGGGGCGAAGATGAGCCATCATCACGTTATTATTATAATTATTCCTACAAGCTACATATATATACATACATACATGCTGTTTCTTCTTCGATTTTCGTTCTTGAAAATGTGACTTTGATATTCTGAGAGTATATATATTTTTTATATATATTTATTATTATTTAATTATGTAAGATTTTCTTCTTTTATATTTCCTTTTCAAGAAATGTATGTTTGGAAATCTATAATTTTCTTGACTTCTTTTTTTCAGTTTCTTGAGATTTTTTATTAAATTTATTTAAAGTTTTTCATATATTAAAATAAATATAAGTTTTTGACTCAAGTATGTTAGGAATTAGTTGGGGGAACATGTTCCACATCTGATAAGTTTTTGAACCCATACAGCATGGTGAAAAATCTCCACATTTAATATAAATTTTGGCCATCCTAGCGGAAGTACAGCTAGGGCCAAATTCGATTAAACCAACGAGAGCCTAGACTTGCTTGAGCCTATCTAAAAGCATTGGAATTTGAATTTGTGATACTTGTATCTGTTTGTTAAATTAGTTGGGAAATATGTTTTGATTAATTCATTGTTTGTTTTGAAATCATTCCTTTCAATTATTGATTTTCAAATAATTTGGAAACGAGAAAAATAGATATTCTGTTTATTTGTTGAGCTTCTAACTCATTCATTTCCCTCTATTTTCCATTATTTTGCAGATTCTAGTAACAAGAAATATGAGAGTAGGTGAAACTTGAGTTTCGTTTTTAGTTCTAGATATTACTTAGTCATTTTTTTGCTTTAGGGATTGAATAATCGTTCTTTTGGATTTGTTAGTTTTTAATTACCTTGGGGTTGTACCCCTAACTATGATGTGATCCTTTGGGATATTGAAGTATTTCTTTTGGGACTTTTTAAAGGATTTGGATTTGTTGGTTTCCTTTTGTTTCAAGAATATTATTTATGTTTTGAATTTACATAAAAAAAAACTTTGAGGCTACGGTCATATTATGTCCCGATTTCGAGGCGTGATAGTTGCGCATTGATATTCTTCGTGAGCAGAAGAGGAAATGTTTTGGCAGCAATGTAGTCGTGCTAATTGGCTAAGTAATGGTGACCCTAATAATGCCTATTTTCACGGGAAAACCTCTCAGAGGAAGGTGCTGAACCATATCTCTTTTCTATTGGCGGTTGATGGGTCCATGAAAACAAATTTCAATGATATGCATGGTGTTGTGGTGTAATTTTTCTCCTCTTTATTTGCTTCCTTGGGTGCAAGGTTGTTGGATATGGACGATTTGGATTTTGCATAGCTATCTTTATCCCAACAGTAGGCTATTGATCAACCTATTTCGTTGGTGAAATTAGAACATGTACTGAAGCAGATATCCAATACAAAGGCTCCAGGGCCGAATGGTAGGTATGGTATTTTCTTAAAACAGTATTGGCATCATCTGAAACACAGTATTATTGAATTTTTTGATTGTGGCCTTGATGATATCAATTATACCTATATTTTTCATATTCCTAAGATCAAGAATGCTAAATCTTTAAAGGATTTTTGCCCTATCATTCTTTGCAATTCTGTTTACAAAATTATTTCAAAAATAATTAGTAACAAATCGATGAAGGTTCTTGTCACGCCCCAAATCCGGTCCTAGTTCATAGATTAAAACCCAAAATCCAAGACATAGTATGGCAACATTCTCTAATTCCTCGAAGATGCAAACCCTCGTGTATTCAATTAATAACCAATATGACATGAAATCTTTGTCCTTTTCCTTCTTCTAAAAGTAAAATGATGCAGTAATACTAATATCAATAAAAAAAACTTAATCATCTAATTGTATCCAATCATTATCTTCATAACATACAAAATAAACCTTCTATCTTCATCCAAAAATTTATTTTAGAAACCCAAACTAATCCAATACAAGAATGAGAAAACTTGAACTAAACACTAATAATAACAGACTTTTAGCTAATAACTTATTTCCAACTGCCATCCTTCTCAAACTCATCCTCATACTCATCAATGTAATATCTGTAAAGGTTAGAACATGATGGGAGTGAGCACAAAACTCAGTAAGTAGGAACTTTCTCTTTTTGAATTTAAGTCCAAACTAAAATTAAATAAGTAACTTTTTCAATACTTTTTAAGAGTAAAATATCATTTGGATAATTTGTATAAAACGATTGATAACATTATCAAAATTATAAAACTCAATCCATTTGTCCAAATATTTTAAAAGACAACCACTTAAAGTACATTTTACATTTTAAAACTCAATTAAAATCAATTTATTTAATATCAAATAAAAATATCAATAAATGGTTAATCATTTCATATATACAGTACAAAGAATTTCTACTTTCATTCAATATATAATGCTTTATCGAAACCACAAAATTCAAATACAACATCCATTACTTAAAACGCCAACATACAATTAAACTTATAATTTGGGACTCAATCAGAACAATTCGTTTTATTTTATAAGTTGGGACATAATTTAGTGAAGAGCTTATGGGTCATTTACTGAATTCAGTTCCTAGCTTTATATCTGTTAGGAAAGGACTATTACATTTTCATTTGGGTGGCTTTTTGTCCATGCTACGGGATTCATTTCATTGAGGTGGAACATGTTCCTCCCATAGCATATACATCAATTAGTCCCAATCATTATCATAAAATCCTTGTTAAGAATACATTTATTCAATCATTTTATTTTCATTATCTTTATTCAATAACCAAAATGTCCCAGTACATCCTATTGTATCAAAATATTTGTCTATGTATAATCTTTTGTAGTTCAAAACCTGTAATTTTCAAATATAAAACAATCACTTTAAAATACATAAAACATTAAATCTACAGGATAATTTATTTTTAACTTTTCCCACTTAGATTCAAAATGACTTTTAGAAATTATTCTGATAAATTTGAAAATATCTATGATAAACTTTAATCCAATATAAACTTATCTCAAAAATATTTTATAACAACTTAATATATATATATGTATATTTCATAATGACCATGTATTTCAAAATAACTTAATTCCAAATATCAAATAATCTATTTTTAATAATTAACATAATATATTTAGGTCATTTAGAGTAAAACTAAAAATAAAATTTTCAACGACTTGTTGGGTTTATATCCAAAGTAACTTTCGAAAATATTTTTAAACCTCTTACAACTTTAAATTTAAAACACTTTCTAGCTAAAATAATCTATCAAAACATTTTTACATTGGTTGAAATAAATCAAACTTGTAATATAGAGTTTAAAACCTTTATCTGATAATAATAAAAAAAAAAAACTTTAAAATATTCAAGTGTATATATAATACAATTAAACAGATAAAAATAATAATTATTGTTATTTATAAACTATTATGATATCTTTTTAAATATTTTTAATAAAATTAGGCAATAATCAAAATCTTATATAAACCATTACTAATAAATCAAACTCTTTTTATTTATCCTAGTAAAGAAAATATTAGGGTTCAAGTTTATTCAAGTTTATCTTTATCTAAGAATCCTAAAATTTATCAATGTATTATCAAAGCAGTACCTAAAAAAATTTATCCAATAAGAATTGAAAATCATGGTATAGAAAATTGTCTACAAATATAAAATTATTTGATAGGCTCAAAGACTAAAAATCTTTTTTAGAATAATATATATATATATATATAGATTATTAACTAATACCAAACATAATAGTAGCAATAATTAAATAAGTATATCTATATACTTATTTCATGATAAATCAAAATACTTTAATCACGATAAATCGAAAATCATTATCATGTAAAAACTATTTTGAGAATTATATGTATATATATCTATAAAATACAATGCAATTTAGAAAAGAGATAGTTTCCCACTTACCTCGAATTCAAAGGGCATATCAAAACTGTCAGTTGATGTATTCATCGCCTAGACCTTTCTTATGTCAAATCCTAACTCCATAATCCCTAAATTACATGGAATTAATAATCAATTATATCTTGATTTCTAATAACACCATATCAAATGTAAATGGAAATCTTACGTTTTTCTATCGATACCAGATGTCTTAACCGTTCTTCTCTATCTAACCTCTCTCTCTGCACATAAGCCTAGATGTCTTCCACCATTATTTCTATGCTTCGCAGAAATACGCTAGCAAAGATGGACACTACTTTTTCTATTTCACGCGGAAACCTAAGTCGGTCCAGCTGGTGGAACAGCCAACAAGCGTACATGAATGGAAGAGGCCATTTTTCTTTGTGAACCATAGTAGCTTTCGCAAAGATGGTATTTGTTGTAAATGGAATTTGAGAAATAAGTTGAATAACCATTGCAAAAGATATGAAGTGTTGGCTGCAACCTCTAGGATGATAGCAGTGTTGAACAATCGTCAAAACTGGTTGGACGTGTGGCTATATTGACTGCTTGGTTTGTTGGAAGCAATTGGTTTAGCTGGAGAGAGGAAGACTAACCTGAAGCTTTTGAGTAAGAGAGGCAGACGATGAATGAGTTCTTTGAATTTGGCTCATCATGTTTCATGTGCATGTTTTGATAGTTAAAGTGGCATAATACATACCCATTGTGTATTAATGTGTTGTTTTTTTTTTTTTTTGTGGCAGGAGCATCCAGGATGGATGTGATAACCAGCGCTCTCCAAAATGCTCCAAAGAGAAAAAGTGGTGGTGAGTCTCCTGAATATGTGTTCAAAGTGTTAACTTCACCACCTCCTACCGGAGGAAGCTGTTCTTTTGACGGGTATTTTTACCACGTGCCGGGTCAATTCAAAGAGCCAAAGTCTAAGGGAAGCAAGGTTGAGGAACCATAGGCTGTGGAGGGAGCATCTTCAAAGCAAGCTGTTAGTACTGGCATTGTGGCTCCCCAAGGGACCTTGCCGAAGGCTGTTTCTTCTAGTAGCAACGGTCCCACTATAAAAAAGACCGCTCTGAAGCCACATGGAGTGGGCAAGAGCATCAGAAAATTTGAAGACCTTCGCAAGAAGGAGGAGGCAAGAGAAGTTGCTATGTACATAGACGTAGTGTAAGCCCTCTCTAAATTTCATTAACCCCGATGAAAAAAAATAACTAAACCCTAATTATAACATATGTTAAATAAAAGATATTAAAAATAAATATTTTTGACTTAAAAAAAAATTGTGACTTTACTTATTTCCCTTTATTAAAAGGGCTGGGCTTTATAACGTACCACTCCTTTTGTAGGCGAAATACAGAGATAAATGTTATCTGTCCAACTCTTTTAGCGATCTTGAGCTACCTTCAACCATTGTTGAATTAGTGGCACTTTTCTAAGGTTATTTGTACTAACTCCAGTTCAACAATTTGTCTCTCACTAACATCACCCCAACATAAAGGTTATATGCACTTACGTCCATATAGAGCTTCATAAGGTGTCATTCCCAAACTCGCTTGGTAACTATTATTGTATGAGAATTCCACCAACATCAAATAGTCAATCCAACTACCTTTAAAGTCCAAAATGCAAGCTCTCAACATATCTTTCAGTGTATGAATTGTTCTTTCCAATTGCCCATCAGTTTATAGATGATGAGCAGTGTTAAGAGTTACAGTTGTTCCCATAGCTTGATTAAAAATTTTCCAAAACTATGACACAAAATGAGTATCTTTGTCTAATACAATACTCACTAGTACTCCATGATGTCGAACTATAGTATCCAAGTACATCATCACTAACTCATCCATCTTTGCAGTTACTTTCATCGACATAATGTGAGCAGATTTTGTCAAACAATCCACAACTACCCATATGGTATCCTTACTGGTACTTGTCCTTGGAAGTCCCGCACAAAGTCTACAGTTGTATGTTCCCATTTCCATGTAGTAATTTCTAGAAGTTTTAACAACATAGCTAGTCGTTGATGTTCTGCTTTTACTTGCTGACAAACCAGATATTTTGATACGTACTCTACTATACCCTTCATCATTCCACTCCACCAAAAGTTCTTAAGATTTCGATACATCTTTGTTCCCCCCGGATGAATAGACAACTTGGAATTATGAGCTTCCTTCAGTACCTCTCATTTCAATTCTATATCATTAGGAACACACAATCGTCCTTGAAATCGAAAGCTTCCATCCTCATCCCTCTTAAATCCTAACTGAGTGAATTCATTCATTAGCTCAACGTTATTGTTTTGAGCATTCTTAATTATCTCCACCAAGTTAGAATGCAGGATCAAGGAAGCCATAAAACCATCAGTAGAACAAGTCACTTCGATCTCCAATATGACAAAATTAGCTATAAGTTGTTCTTGTTGTGTCAACACTATTGCAAGCGTACCAGAGGGTTTTCTACTTAAGGTATCTACCACTTTATTCACTTTTCTAGGGTGATAACTGATCTTCAAATCAAAATCCTTAAGCAACTCCAACCATCGTCGTTGTCTAATGTTCAAATCCTTTTGAGTAAACAAGTACTTCAAACTCTTATGATCCGTAAAAACCTCACATTGTTCACCATAGAGGTAATGTCTCCAAATCTTCAAGGGAAACACTACAACAGCCAGTTCCGAAACATGAGTTGGATAATTCCTCTTGTACGGTTTCAGTTGTAGTGAGGCATAAACAATCACTTTCTTGTTCTGCATTAAAACACATCCAAAACCATTCTTCGATGCATCACTAAAAATCACAAATCCTCCAAATCCTGATGGTAAAGTCAAAATAGGTGTTGATACTGATATGTTTTTCAACTGTTGCAAACTTTCTTCACATTCATCATTCCACTCAAACTTAATTTTCTTTTGTGTCAACTTAGTTAACATGAAGGAAGAATTGATGGAACAATTATTGCCCAAGAATGATGCATAGCAAGCTAGCGAGAGCCTAAAGAAGCTGGAAGGGATAGTGACTATTTGTGAGTATGTGACAAAATTCTCTTCTCTCCGTCTTAACATTTCTGACCTATCCGAGGGGGGTAAGTTGCTCAATTTCTTATCAGAGATGAAGAAGTGGGCTAGGTTGGAGCTAATGCGATAAGATCCAAAGGATGTTGTTGAGGCCTTTGACATGATGGATTGATTCGCAGATTCTCAGGCTTTATTTTCACCTGTACCTGAGAGAGGGTGTTTCTAGCCAAGAATAAGGGTAAGTCGATAATAAACAAGAAGAAGGGAGACTATGTTGGCAAACAAAGGGATTATGGTGTGTCGAAGGCAGACAGTGTGAAATGCTACAACTTTAAAGATATTGGGCATATGTCATATGCATGTACAAATCCTAAGTGAAACCAAAACATGGTTGCTGCCCAAGTTGTTGAGTCTAATGGGACAAAAGTGGGGTTACTTACACACGTGAACCCAATCTAGTTGTGCAATGCCATCCAGACAAAAGTGAGACCAAAAGTTGTGCGTGGGTTATTATACATGCATGTGTTGCTGAATAACCATGAGATGTTGGCTATGTTGGATTTCGAAGCGACATTCAATGTTTTAGCTAATAGGGAAGCCACTCGGTTACAGTTGGCACTACAAGATTGTTCCAATACTCTCAAGAATCAGAAGTAGTGCAATAGTTGAGCTGAAGTTAGGGACATGGGAAGGCCAATGTAGGATAACGGTCGTTCCCCTTGATGATTTTGACTTGATTTTAGGAATCGATTTTCTAGCTATGGCCAAAGTGGCATTAGTGTCACATTTGCATGGATTGATGATCATGGATAAGTTGGCACCTAACTCTGTGCAGGGTGTGTACAAGGATCGGTCATAGAGAGAGGGTAGGGGAATGTTGTCTGTAATGCAATTAAAGAATAAGCTTAGGAAGTGTGAGCCAACGTACTAGACCCTTTTGTTAGAAACGACAGTCATTGTATGGCCAAAGTTGCCTAATAATGTGTCGAAGGTTTTGGACGAGTTTGCTAATATAATGTCTGAGGAGTTGCCGAAGATATTGCCCCGAGATGTGCTATTAATCATCCGATTGAGCTGGTACAAAGAGTTCTACCACCTGCTCAAGCACCTCATAGGATGGGCCATGTGGAGTTGGTTAAACTTAGACAACAACTAGGTGAGTTGTTGGATGCATAGTTTATTAGGCCATCCAAAGCCCCGTATGGCATTCCTGCCTTGTTCCAAAAGAAGGCAAATGGTTCATGGAGGTTCTATGCAGACTATAAGGTATTGAAGAAGTTGATGGTGAAGAACCAGTACCTTATTCATAATCAGTTAGATAGTTGGTTTGATAAATGCTCCAACTACATTTTACAAATTAATGAATGATGTATTGTATGGGTTCTTGGACAGATTCATTGTAGTATATTTATGTGATATTGTCATCTATTGTGAATCCCTAGAAAAGCATGTGAAACACTTGAGGCTGCTATTTGCCAAGTTAAGGGAGTATGTGTTGTATGTAAAAAGGGAGAAATGTGAGTTTTGTCAGAAGGAAATTAAATTCCTTGGACATATCATTAGCCAGGGATCTGATGTCGCTGAAAAGCAATCAGATAAAAAGGATCTAAAATCAATAGAAAATGGATCCAAAAGGTGTGAGGAAGTATTTAATCTGATGTGGGTGGAAATCAGATAAAGAACTATTCTCTACTAAGAGAGAAAAGTTGCAAAAATATAAGAGAAAGT
>JAXGGT010007724.1:0-21477 GCA_035583425.1 Marsdenia floribunda
GTATATTGTAATTTTAAACTTTGAGAAGAGAATACTGACATTATATATCGAAGATAAAAAGGGAAGATGGAAATGGAAGATGGAAATGGAGATAAGAAAACAAAAGAAGAAAGATAGATAATTGGATCCAACACCGACTTTAGACCCTTTCTCTTTTTTTTGGGATAAACAGCAACCACATATAGACCCTTATCTATAGGGTACAAGAATATTGTCGAGTGCGCCCTTTGTCCATTCATGACGTATTTGCATAGTGACTTATTTTTAGCAAAATTACAAAAAAAAAAAAAAAAAAAAAAAAAAAGAAGACTTATTTTGAGAAAAATATTTTATTTTAAATAAAATTTATTTTTGAAAAATGAAATTTATTAAATTTAAATTAAAATGTATTTATTAAATATTTATTTAGATTAAATTTTATTATTATTATTATTATTCTAATCAAGGATATTCACCACTGATAATAGTGACTAATTCTTTTCGCTGCAGATGCTCTCTGATTGGAGGTAAACAGCTAGCCATGAGATGTGCTTCATTCCCATGGGCAAGATTCGAACTCCCAACCTTATGGTTAAGGGACAAGGTGAGCAACTACCACGCCACAAATTAAATTTTATTTAAACAAAATAATTTTTTGGAAAATTGGCCGGTTCAGTCTTGTAACTACTTTTGTTAATTAACTAAAGTCCAAAATATTTATTTTTAACCTAGTAAGTCCTATATTTTTTTTTAAGAGCAGCCTGTTAAGTCTTTTCAACCAAAAATTTAAACTTTTTAGTCAAAATTCATCACGTATCGGGCATGTGATGATTTTTTGAGGGGGCAAAACAGTCAAAAAACTATTCTTCTCTCTGTTTCTCTCTAGATTAAGAAGTTAAGAGAATGGGTAGGCCATCGCAGATGGTGAGAAGCTAAACTCCAATAGATTTAGAGTTTCGTAGCATTATGAATACTTATTGTGCAATTTATTCTTTTCAAAAGGTATCGACACCATTGTCATTGCTTTTTTATTAAGAACACCATCATCAGAACCCGCCACTTGATGAATTTTGACTGAAAAGTTTAAATTTTTAGCCAAAAGGACTTAATAGTCTGCTCATAAAAAAAATATAGGACTTACCATATTAAAAATAAAGATTTTGAACTTTAATTAACTAACAAAAATAGTTACAGGACTAAACCGGTCAATTTTCCTAAATTTTTATAAGTAAAATAATAATAATATAATATTTAAATTATTAATAAAATAATTATTATAATTATAAAAAATAGGATAAAATGATACAATAACACCTGAATTTTTTCGAATTTTTGTTTTTGCGCCTAACCTTTTTTTTTTTTTTTTTTTTTTTGTACCAAAATAACACTTCCGTCTAAATTTTCTGTTAAATTGTTTACTCTACTAAATCTTGAGGAGTGAATTCACTATATATATATCATTCAATTTAATTTTGTAAAAGTTAGAGGACTTTTTTTAACACAATTTTTAAAAATATATATATAAATAAATAAATAAAAATTATGTTTTATTTAATTATTATTATTATTTTTTAATTTATAAAAGGCACGTAAAATTTTAATTGTTAAAATAGATGTCTAATTTTTATAGCCTCCTCCTAAGACTACTTTTCTTGCCACATTAAATATTTCTCTCAAGGTTTTTAGCTTGCGGAGTTGAAATTCAGTATGGAGAGTTGTCGATTTGAAACCTCTTTTAAAATAAGTAAGGATAATATCTTCACTTAAACTTTCAATCTTATCATAATTTTTCTTAAATCTCTCTAAATATGACAAGAGACATTCACCTTCTCTCTCTGCTAAACATTTGCCAAGTCACCTTATGTCTCGAAAATGTCTCCAACTATATTCTATATTGAATTTATCCATGAAAAGTTTCTTCATTGAGGACCATGAATCATGAATTAAGTATTATTTCTTAAACAATACTTAAACTTAAAATTTAAGAAATAAGTTTACATATACTTAAATAAATAATACTTAAGAAATGTACAAAAATATCCTTGATGATATTTATATATACTTGACTCATGAATTCTAATGACTAATAATTGTTAAAATTTAAGTCTCAAAAAACCCTCTAATTCCATCAAAAAAAAAAAAAAAAAATCTAAAAAAAATTAAAAATTAATTTGTTCAAACTATAATAATATCAAATCATAATAATACACAAAACACCAAAAATCCTAAATTCTAAACTTTAATACCTTAAATTCTTTCTTATCCACGTCCCAATCCCCACGTAAATTTGATCAGTTCTGTTCCCCTTGGAAAGGCACACATTGAGCCCCTCATTTCAACCGGGAATCTTGAGATCAGTTTTGTACGTGTTGTTGTTTTTATCATTATTTATTTTATATTATTTAGTTTATGGTATTAGACTTAGAGTTTACAACCTAGAGTTTAGGGTTTACGATTTTGAGTTTTGAGTTTAAGATTCATTATTTAAGGTTTAGTGTTAAATATTTTAGAGAAAACATTAAAATTAATTAGTATTATTTTTTGTTTTAAAAAAAAAAGTTATAATATATTTATTATATATAAAAAAAAATTAATATTTTTGATAAAAAGACATAACTCAATTAATAGCATGCAAGTCAAGAGGGTTTAGTTTAATGAGTAGCAGTCTTACTTATGATTTGAGATGTTATGATTTTGAGGTATGTCATAGACAAAAATTTTCAAAAAAAAATTAATAGCATGAAAAAAAAAATAAAAATAACAGTATTATTTATTTATTTATTTATTTGATGGAAAAAGGAAGTAGTATTTAGTTATAAAATACAAAATATTTAGTTACAAAATAAAACTAATATTTAGTTACAAAATATTTTAGTTTTGAAATACAAATTTGGGTTTAAAATTTAAGGTATTAGAATTTAACATTTGAGGTTTAGAGTTTTAGACTAAGTGGTTTAAGGTTTAAAATTTTGAGTTTGTTTCTTTGACGTCTATGATTTAAGATTTTTGGGTTTTGTTTTATTATTATTTTTATAAATAATAAATAAATAAATTTATTAATTATAAAAAAAAATTAATTATGGACAAATTAAAATTTATTGCTCGACCTGTCCAAACAATAAATTTTATAAAAATAGTAACTAAATGCATATATATGTCCATTATATATTATAGACCTACTGAGTATAAAAGAAAAAAAGAGACTAATTAATCACACTAATAATTAAAAGATTAAAGACCAGATCTATCAATATTTCTTTTCTTTTTTGAAAAAAAAAAAAAAAAAAACTTTTCTTTCAAAAAAAAAATAAATATAAGAAGTAATTACTCTGATAGTTGGAAAGGTAATAGATTTGAATCAAAGTAAAAAAAAAAAAAAGGCTTTTAATTTCAACGTAATATGTGAAATTTCATACAAAATAATATTATACTTGGTGTCAAGAGCAAGTGCTAAGTGAATAGAATATATATATATATATATATGCATTTTTTTCACTTGATCATCAGCTTAATTACATTTTGAACACATCATATATACAGATTGCAAAGAATTTCTTGGAAGCTCCTTAATTCTAATGGGAGAAATTGGAGGTGCCGATTTGATCGGGAAACTCTTCTGTTGCGTGTAAGGTTGGTTGTCCAGCTAGGCTTCTACTCCAAATCACCTGCAACAACAGTCAAGAACTGGAGGAGGGTTTCCGGTTATGACCCTTCGATGGTAAAATCAATATGATTCAAAAGATTCTAGTATCATATTTGCTTGAATCAAGAAATTCGAATCCTTACCCTACCGAACATTATTGTTATTTATGGAAATATGTGTCCTACTGAGGGGTCGACACCTGTCTCGAAAGGACGCTCATGCGCCGCACGTTGGTAGAAAGTGAGCATACTTTCCTGCCCAGGCTCCAGAGTGCATTTAATGCTTGGTATGGAGTTTGATATCAACGGGCAGAAAAGGGAGGAGGGTGAGACCAACTTCAGAGTGGGTCCCCGAGTGGATCGGGTCCGGATCTGGCGAGCTTCGGATACACCGAAGTGGGCTCCTGTGTCGTCCACCTCATCAAGTCTACTCGAGCTGGCAATCTTAAGATTTTTTTCACTTTTAGTTTCTTCAGTGGCCCCTCATTTTGAATTGATGGTGTCCCTTCATTTCGAAATGTATTTGAAGGGACATTCGTTTGAGATAACACAACTGTAGTTATTGAAGAGCCGCCGCTTGGGTTCTGTGCTTTACCAGGATCGAGATACATTAACTGCATCGTCCCTTGCGCGCCATCATTGCCATGCGTATCTTTTTCTCTTTCCCATTATTTGAAAACCCCTAATTCACTCTTCTCTTATATACTTTAGCATTCAGGAACTTTTTACTCTCTATGTTTGAAGCAAAGTCAAGCCAAAGTGTTCAAAGCATTTTTCATCTCAGGTCACAGCTTTCAGTCAGAACTTCAACCCTCCCATTCGTGTCAACACTCATCCCAGCTCATTTTAACGGTAAGGACCTGTTTTTTCTTCTTTTCTTTTTATTTCTCCTTTGCATTTGGATTGGGGTTGGGTTTGGTTGTGGATTTCTATCCGTGGTAAGTAACGTCGACAACCCTAGTACCCAAAGCCATTACCAAAGAGGCTTGTGACGTAGTCCCCTTATTTGGCTAAGTTTTTACACTTATCCCTGAGAGAATGGTGAGGATTACCCGGTGTAGTGAGGAGTTAGGACTAGACGAAGAACTCTTGATGACGTTGGGCCATGAAATTGGTGAGGGTCAACGAGAGGGGGGTGGCACAACATAGCGGAGTGGAATATATGAGGGAACCAACTCAGTAGTGGCCCCTGGCTTGGGGGATGTGACAATGCAAGAAATTGAGATGCTTCTTCAAGTAAGGTCTGTTGCTGATGGGATAGCCGCTATGGAGGTTGAAATGCCCGTGGTTGGAAACGAGGTGGAGGAAGAAGAAGAGGAGGAGGAGGAGGCCAAAATCCCACTGTATGCTCTCCTTCCCAGCTCGACCACCCAGCTCGAAGCCGCGTGGGTCAGTTTGAAGTATAGTGGGGGACCTCTTTAGGTTTCGGGTATTCATTTCTAACAAGCCCTTGGAGATGCCTCCGAACTGGGTCCCCATACCCATGCAGCACTTTGAATTCGGACTTCGACTTCCAGTAGATCCTTTCCTTGCTGATCTATTGCTGTTTTTTCAAGACCAGCCTGCTCATCCTCACCCTAACGTGGTTCGCACCATCACTTGCTTTATCACTCTATGCCCTTGGAGATGTCTCCGAACTAAGTCCCCATACCCATGCAGCACTTTGAATTCGGACTTCGACTTCCAGTAGATCCTTTCCTTGCTGATCTATTGCTGTTTTTTCAAGACCAGCCTGCTCATCCTCACCCTAACGTGGTTCGCACCATCACTTGCTTTATCACTCTATGCCCTTGGAGATGTCTCCGAACTAAGTCCCCATACCCATGCAGCACTTTGAATTCGGACTTCAACTTCCAGTAGATCCTTTCCTTGCTGATCTATTACTATTTTTTCAAGACCATCCTGCTTATCTTCACCCTAATGTGGTTCACAACATCACTTGCTTTATCACTCTATGTCACCGACCCGGAGTCAAGCCCTTTGTGTCACTGTTCGCGGTATTTTCCTATCCGATGAGGATGGTGCTGAATGTCATATCCCTCCGACCTTGGCAAGCTTGTATTCAGCTTTTTGATTTGCCACTTAATAAGGAAGAATGGAGGGACAAATGGGTTATGGTGGAGAGTGGCCGCGGTTTTCCTTTCTTCCCGATGAAGAACCTTCTTCAAGTGAAGCAATGGCCCTCCCCTGGGAAAAACCCATCTTTGGGGGATGTTGAAGTGAAGTTCATGGCGGAAGTCGAGGGTCAGTTGGGGACTGACCCAAAGGAACAGACGAAGGTCTTCTCCACCTGGTCTCTTTGGAAGGAGAGAGCTTGAGATGGGCTGGCATTGGGGGGCCGGCCGAAAGAAGGGAATTGTTGTGTATGGACAATACTGAAGAATTTCCTTATTGGGTGCTCCACCCACTTAGAGTTTTTGAATCGGATTACCCGAACTGCCAAGGGCAAACAAATAATACAAAGTTCACTCCTAAGGGTATCCTTCTTTTGGCGAGGTGACGTGATTGTCTCTTGTTTTTCAGGTCTCAAGCTAACGAGACTTGTGTTTTCTCTTTCTGCAGAGATGTCTCTTCGGTTTGTGAGGGACGCGAGGAAGGAGGGGCAGCAACATCACCAAGGGCATCTTAAGTCGTTGTCCAACAACCCGCCGACTACCCAAAACAAAGGGCAGATTCCAAAGGGGCCAGTGGCCCCAGCCTAAGTGAAAGCTGGGATTTCCCATCAGGGGCTGGCCACAGCAAAGGGGTCACAAAAGATGTTGCACGGGCTAATGCTGTACCCCCTGCATCAATCAGGTCTCCTTCGAGCTCGGGCTTTGGAGGGAAGCGACCTACGGAGGATTCCATGCACAAAGAGGCGCCACCCTCTAAAAAACAGGCTCTTGAAGCTCCCTCGACTGGTAAGTGTAAAGAGTTTTGTTTAGGTTGCTCGCCTTGGTATTTTCTTTTCTTAAACTTTTTTCTATCATTTCCTTTTCCCGTTCTCCCTTTGGCACATCACCCAGCCTTTGGGGATGGGACCTCGCGGTCTTCTGGCTCCGGCCCTGCGTGGTTGTGACATAACTTCGTCCTTCCAGAGACTGTGTTCGAGCTCTGAGAGTTAAAGAAAGAGTTGGAGAGATTGACGGTCCCTCTTGGCGAGATCAACTTCAACCACCCCTCGACCGCTAGACATTTGGGGTTGGTTCTTATGGCTCGGGCCGCAAACCCGGGGATTCACTGCCGACCTCCGTATGATATCGGGGGGCGAGCTGAGCAATAAGTGTGGGGCCTATCTCTCCGATGTAAGTCTCTTCAAAGAGTCTTAGTGATATCTGATGTGTATATATCTTTTACAATGATCTTGATGTTTTCTCTTTTCAGGTCTGTGTCTGCATCATGCAGATGGCCTACTAGGTGGAGAAGTCCGAATCCAACAAGGCGGTTGCTACTACAAAGGGTAAATTGGCACAGTCTACAGATGCTAGGAGGTTGGCAGTGGAGAGTAAGGCTTCCCAGGTCAAGAAGGAGAGGGATGAGAAGGCGGCGCGGATCGCCGAGCTAGAGGCTCAAGTAGCCCAAATCTCTCTTAAGAGGGATGGATTACAAAAAGCAGTATAGACCACCATTGCGAGTACCGAGCTAAAGGCTAAGGCTTGGAAACTGATGTGCCGGTCTCCAAGCCACTAACAAGGAGCTCCTTGGCAACAAGGAGAAGCTGGAAGTTGACTTGGCGGCCTACCACTCTAAGGCCTTTCAAAAAATGATCATCTACGATTTTCGGGCCTTTGAGGAGTTCCAGTGCGTGATTGGTGAGAAATCCGCGACCATCCTCACCATAGGGTTGCACATATGGCGCCCAGCTTCATCAGTACTTTCCAGATAAGACCCCCTTGATCCGGGCTTATAATGGTTTCTTTGCTGACTTGGAGTTCCGAGGTGGGGCTGATTTCATGCCCTTCACTAATGAAGAGCTCCAAGAAATAAAGGAGATAGACCAGGTCGACGGCCTCCTGGAGTGGGTCCCTCCAGCCAAAACTGTGCCTTGCTTTTGGGACCTTACCAAGGGGACGACCAATATTGGACCAGCGGGGTCGACTAGGGCGGAAGATGAAGGTGCTAGCAAAGATGGTGAACCTGCTAGCAACCAGGACGCTAAAGCTTCCGACGCTCTTGCCCCGGTGTCGACTTCGAAGGGAGTCATCGACCTTACTGACCCGGAGGCCGCTGCAGGTGACCCCCGACCATAGATAGTTTTGTTGTAATACCTTAGGTTTTTGTGTGTATCTTATCTTCTTATTGAATGAAATCTCTCAATACTTTCATTTACTTGGCACTCTTTTATTGCTTTACTTTAGTAAACATCATCTCAGCGCATAATTTATAAGAAAGACAACTCTTATAAATCTAAAGGAAACAACTTATTTGTGTAAAGGCAGCAAATTTCTATATCCATGTTGAGTAAATTACAACCATTTTAAAATATTTTCCTAAGCCGAGCACCCATTATATTTAGGATTGGGTTAAAAATTTGATAGTCTCATTTAAGCTTCTAATCAAATGGTGTTCTATTTACTAGGATTGAAACGAGCTTTGTAACGGAGCAAGTGACCACTGATAGAATTTCCTTAGATGGTCGGAGTGCCGAGGATTGGGTAATAAGGTCTCATCTGCCCTAGAAAGTTTATAAGTTCCAAGCCTAACCTCTTTTTCAACTCGATATGGGCCTTCCCAGTTCAGGGTGAGCTTGTTCGCCTATGCTTGTTGCATAGTGACTTCGATTTTTCTTAGCACCTAGTCCCCAGTATGGATTGGCCTCCGAGTGATTCTATTGTCATAGCAGGCCTTTGTTTGTTTTTTAGAAGCTGCAAGTCGAAGTTGTGCTGCTTTCCTTCTTTCTCGAGATCGACTTTCCAACTTGTATCGTTGGTTTCCTGTGAGAATTTTGCGACTTGGCTGTGTGGGGAGTGCCACTTTGGTGGCTAGTGAGACCACCTCGGACCCATATACCAAAGTGTATGGAGTTTCACCGGTTGGGCCCCTAGATGAATTGTGGACTGTCCACAAGGTCTTTTGCAACTCTTCGACCCATTTGTTTGATTTTCCCTCCAAATTCTTCTTGAGGGCGGTGAGGACGAGCTTGTTGGCGGCCTCCACCTGTCCGTACCCCTGCGGATGCACTACTGAAGACTTCCAATGCTTGACGTGGAAGCACTCGCATTCTGCAGAGAACTTCCTCAAGAATTATGCCCTCAAGACTCCAAATCGACAAGGGACATTATCGTGGAAGAAGTTGAGGACGTTATCCTCCGTGGGATGGACGAGGTATTTTGCCTCTATCCATTTGGAGAAGTAATTAACGGCGACCACAAGGTACTCAAAGCTGCCTCTGGCCTTTGGAAATTTTCTCATGAGATCCATACCCCACATATCGAAGGGCTAAGTCGGTATGACTGGAGTCTGTTCAATTGATGTCAACCTCGGTATGTCGGAGTAGAGTTGGCTGCTCAGACATCTTTTCGCACAGGCTTCAGCGTCCTTTCGGAGGATCGGCCAGTAGTAGCCTTGCAGGAGGATCTGTTGTGCCAGGGACCTCCCACCGGGGTGACCTCCACAGACACCCTCATGCAGCTCAAAGAGTAAGTCTTAGGTGGTTTCCGGAGGGACACCGGAGAAGGGGTTTGGAGAACGACCTTCTGTACAAAATGTCTCCGAGGATAACATACCGTGCCAATTGTTTATGAATTTGTCTGGCCTTAAGGGTGTCCTTTAGGAGTTTTTGATATTCGAGATAGTCACGAAGGTCATCGATCCAACTCCTTGGGGCACCATCGATCCGCATAGATCTGCGGTTATTTCTATCGCCACGTAGTCCTGTACTTTGATCAGGATTCCCTCTCTGTTCGCTGTTTCGCTGGGGTCGACCTTCGCAAGGAAATAGGCCTTAGTATTACCGTTTCTCTCAATGGCCTCTATTAGGAAGATTCTAACCCATAAGCCTCTTTTTGTGCTAGGTGCACGTATTTGGCTAGCTTGTTCGAGTTTATGCCGAATTCTCCTATCATTTGTTTTACCACTACCTGGGAGTCACTAAATATTTTCAAGGAGCTTATGTTCGTAGACTTGGCCCAGATTAGAAGGGCCTCGTATTCTGCCTCATTATTAGTAACATGGAAAGAGAGGCGTATACTGCGTTTTAAAATTTGAGTTCCTTCGGGCGATCGGAGCAGGATGCCCGCACCTGCTCTGTGTGCATTGACGGCTCCATCGGTATACATGATCCACGTGTTTTGTGGCATTTCTAGGTGGATGCTCTGGGGCTGCCGTTTTAGGTAACCCTTTTGAGAAAGAGCACTCTGCTACGAAATCGACAAGTACCTGAGCCTTGATTGCAGCTCGAGGGATAAAGTTTATCTCGTAGTCCTTGAGCTCTACCGACTATTTTAGGAGCCTCCCAGGCTGATCCATTTTGTGAAATATTTGATGGTGGGGGAAGTTAGAATACATATTGATGGTATGAGATTCAAAGTACACCCAGACGTTCCGGACTACCACAACCAAAGAGTAAGCCAATTTTTCTACGTTAGGGTACCTGGTACACTGGCAATTGCCTTTTTTCTACCTCCCTAATACATGAGATTTATAATATTTGTGGTAAAGAGATTAAAATAATAATAAAAAATATAATTGTCCATAATACTAATTCTTATTTAATTCTTGCAAAAATTATCCTCTGATCATAATATGAATGAGTGTACGTAAAGAGTCAATTATGTATATATTTGAAGAGAAAATACAACACGCGGATAGAATATGTGGCATGTGTCAGTGATAGGATGGAATAAGTTCCCACTTAATAGAAATATCTAGCCAGTCAGGCTGAAGGGAAACTAGCTTGCGGGCTGAACTCACCTTGCCTCAGCTTACTTTAGACTGAACCGGGTTCACCTCACCTTGTCACTTTACTTCTCCACTTGGTCATGACTCTGTACTATACATTGGGAGCCAAAGAAAGTGGATTGAATTACATGCAATAAGGATTATTATCATTGTTTATATTATTATAAATATCTCATCTTTTAATTAGAAAGATGATGGTTCAATCCTTGAGAATTAAGAAAGATCATGATTCATTCCTTAAGAATCAAGACTCCTCTCAACCATGTGTACAATTATTACACAAACAAGTATCATCAAGTGGTGACTCAGCACCTCCCTTTCTTATAAAAGACAGTAAATTTTCTTTTCTAGGAGGAATCATGTATGCTACAACTTCTTACAATATACTAATGATACTCTTCGAAAGGGTAAAAAGTGGAAAAATTTTAGATTTGCCTTGTTTTGCAGGTTGCACGAACTTTGTTCCAACTTTCTTTATCATATCAATCGTTCTTCTTTCAAAGAATTGAAAGATTAATCTTGAAGACCCTCCCAGTAAATTTTCCATTGATTTCATAGCTTCACATTTTTCTGTTGTTCAATTTTATGTAGCATCGCTTGTTGTGGGATATTCATGTCTCAAATTCTTCCCTTTTCTTGAAATACAGAGAAAAGGAAAAGTCTTGCTGTGGTGAAATTGTGTTGTGGCTCATGCGGCAAGTGTGGCAATAGTTGCAGAGGGTAAATAAATGTTTAATTCAATTTTACAGTCAAAAAAATATTTCAATTTTTTTTTTTTTTAAAGAAGGAAATACAATAGATTGACAATTTTAGCTTTATATATATATCCGATAAGTGATGCATTTTGATAAAAAAAATACATATATTTTTTTTAGCAAAAGAAAAAAAAAATTAAATAAGCTAAACATAAATAAGTATAAGATTTCAAAAGCGAAAATATAGAATTAAAGTTGAACTGCATTAAATAAAATGGTTATAATATTAAATCAGTAAATTTTCATGTCAGAATTTATGATATTATAGAAAAAATGCAGTTAAATATAGTATTAAAAAAAAAAAAAAGAACCATAAAAAATTGTTTTTTAGAAGAATTTAAATATATTTAAAAAATACATATTTATTTATTTAAATATTTAAAATATTAAAATAATTATTTAAAGAATTCAGGTCATTATCTCCATTTATTGCTTTTCCAATAAATATTTATATATATATATATATATATATATATATATATATATATTACTGTACTTGAATTAATTTTTTTTTAAAAAAAAAATATTTTTATTCTATGTGAATTTTATTTTTGTTTAGATAAAATTTTATTTAAGAAAATTCAAAATTTATAGTTATAATAATAATATAATTACGAGAGTGTTGAGAGATAGAGAAATACTAGTACACTCTACTAGTAGGTTTCATTTCTTTTTTTCTTTTTTTTTGAGTTTTAGTCAACTAATCTCTATATATATGTCTCGAATTATCTAAATATAACCACAACTCAAACTCATCTTAAATTGAAAATTCTTAAATTATACATTCGTCCAAATACAAACATAAATTTTCCCATTAAAGAAACAAATTAATATGACCTAAAATTATATATTTAAGGGGGAAAAAAAAAAGTAAAAGAAAAAGCATCTCTGACTAAAGACATAACATCACTTACCAAAAAAGGGGGAAAAAGAAAAAAAAAGACTAAAGACATAACATGTGTGACTGTGTCCCATTTATAATAATTTTTTTTTTCTAATAAAAGTTATTTTATATCATAGACTTTTTTCTGTCAAAATAAAAAAGAAAGAGAATTTTTTTTTTTTTTTTTTTAAATAAAAAGTAATTTTATCTCGTAAGACTTTTCCGTTAAAGTAAAAAATGGAAGAGAGAATTCAAATTTTTTTTTGGTAAAAAAAAAAAAAAAAAAAGGTAACATTAATTATATATATATATAAATATAAATATAAAATACTAAAAAATTAATTTTTTTTTAAAAAAAAGGTTAGAGTGATCCATATATATCTTACCTGGATTATTTTGAGATATATGATATGATTTTGAACATAGGGCCAACATAAAGTTTAAATGAAAAATCAATTATCAAAAAAAAAAAAAAAAAAAAAAGTTTAAATGAAAAATATATATAATAGAAAAATATGATAACGAGACGAGAATAGTTGATGTGATTGAAGATAAAAGAAAGATGCAGATGGAGATGCGAAACAAAAGAAAGGGACAAGCAATACCCAATCAGACCTTTTTCTTTTTTCTTTTTGTTTGTTTTTTAATTTTATAATATTATCATCTTATAACTATTTTTGTTTTCTAAACTTAATTTCAAAATTTTTTTAAAAAAATCAAGAACTTGATTTTATAACTATTTTCGTTTTCTTAACTTGGTCATTTTGACCAAGTTTATGAAATTTTTCAATCGTTTAAATCACGTAAAAAACACATATTTAGTCTTATAAGAGCATCTTATGACAGGAGGGAGAATATTGTGTTTTTCTCGTTTATTTTCACTTGACTTAAATGACCGAAAAATCATTTTTTAAGATTAAGGATAAAGTTCAGAAAATAAAAATAATTATAAAATCAAGTTCATAATTTATTTAAGATGTACGATCAAATTCGAAAAACGAAAATAGTTATAAGACTAAAATAAAAAAATTTTCCTTTATTAATATATAAAGCCATTATCACTTTTAGGGATAAGAATAAGAAGGGATAAGAATATGAATACCTTACCTTCCTAATTTGATATGTTATTATTATCACTTTTTATATTTATTTTTAATTAAAGTGATTATTTAAGAATTTTTGATCAAATTAAAATAATTATTTTTAAAATTAAATAGCTAATGCTTTGTTAATTATTTATATTTTTAGAAGTATTTTAGTCAATTTAAAAGTAAAAAAATATTTATATGGTATTTTTATTAGTTTTAATTAATAAAAATATCCTTATAAATATAAATAATTAACAAAAAGTTATTTATTTAATTAAAAAAGAACAACTTTGATTTGATTAAAAATTTTTCAAGAATCACTTTAATTAAGAAAAATTGGTATATTCAGTTCTTTATTTATTTATTTTAATTAATTAATTAAAATTCAAACTTTATTTTCTTAAGTTGGTAAATCTCAAAATTTTTTATGGACAACATATTAAATCTTTTCGACTAAAAAAATTAAATTTTTCGACAAAAAATATCATGTACTAGACACATGATGGATTTTTTACGTACAAAAATGTCCAATCACTTCTCTCTCTATCTCCCTCTCTTTCCCTTCTAAACAGGAAAAAAAAAAAAAAAAAAACCAACAAACAACGATTGCCCATTCGATTGTTGTTCCCGTTGTGTCGGTTTAGCCGTTCAAGAACTCCGTCAACAGCGTAACCAACCAACCCTGCGGTGGACAGACCCAATTTCCTATCTTCAACCTTGAGATCGGATAAAGTGTCCATGACTTCTTGAACTATATTTTCCCTTTCAGCAGGGGAAGATGATCGTCCAGTCTTGAATCCATAACTATGAGGACCATCTTCATGATTTGATCGATCATGGATAAGAGTATGCAGAAAATAGCAAATTGGGTATTTTCGAGCACGCAGACCACCCTATCATTCGTTTTCTTTTCTTTTCTCATTTTCGTTAGTTGTTATTTTGTTTTGTTTTGTATTTTTTTTTTTTTTTTTGAGAGAAACAAAGAGAGAAGTAATTGGGCATTTATACTCCTCAAAAATTCATCACGTACCTAGTACGTGATATTTTTGGCCGAAAAGTCCAATTTTTTTGCTGAAAGAATTTAATACGTAAAAAGTTATGGGACTTACCAGATTAAAAAAATAAAGTTCGAATTTTAGTTAATTAAAGAAATAGATATGATAGTAAACCGACTAATTTTTTCTTTTAATTAAAAGGATCATAATAGATCAATATATAAACATAAGAGACAAAATTAGTTATTTATCCTAAAAATGTTGTTGAGTGCACCCTTTGTCCATTAAATTAAGTTATATTCGGGCAAATTATGTGTGTGTGTTTCTTTAATGAAATTTGATTTGGAAAAATTATATATAAAAAAAAATTCTAATAAATAGTTTTTTAGATAAAATTTTGTTTTGAAAAATAATAAATTTTTATAGGTATAATAATAATATAATTATTACATTGTTAATAGAGTAATTGGTGTAATTATATTGTAATTAAAAAATTAATATTACAAAATTAGAATCCAGATAATTAATAAATTATCCTATACACCCCATGAGTTATCACCATAAATTTTTTTTCTCTCAATTTCAGTTTTGATTGACTAACTTTGGACGTGTATCAAAAATTTTCTAAATATAATTAATTTTTAAAATAAATTTTTTAAAAATTAAAAATTAATATTTGTCTAAATACAATTTAAGTGAGTCGTATTTGTGTTAAATCAAAAACTTATGATATTTTTCTTTAATATAATTAATTTTTGTGTTTAATTCATATTCCCATAATAATACCACTAAATTAAACAAAAAAAAAAAAAAAGGTTAACAACAATTTAGATCTCAAAATTAACAAAAATAAATAAATAAATAAATAATAAACCCTGATTGAATAATAAATAATGACTGAGTAATTCTGCCTAGTATTAATTTCTATCAATTAATTCAATATTTAGAGCTAAATTTAGGATTGCTAGTTATAATGAAGGCCACAAGCTAAAACAGCTAGCCTCTCAGAAACCATTAATCAGTGCAGGGTGCCTGGCGGCCCTGTCGCCAGATTTCTCCGAGTTATTAAGGATTTCATTGAAGTCTCCATGCAAAGCTAGGGCAAAGAAGAATGCGGGAGTTTTCATGATTCATGATGTTTTTCGTGACAAGAGTGTTCGTAAAAACCAGTTATTCTCCATTGTGTACTTAAATCTATAAAGCATCTATGTGACTATGAGAAAGAGAGAGAGAGAGAGTGTGCCAAAAAAGGGTCAAACCACCCAGTGAACTATCACTGTCCATGTAGAAGCCCATGAAAATCTAAGTGAAATGTGAATTTTATTTGAAGCAGAAAAACATAATTTAATTTCGCACAAAAAAAATAATAGAAAGTTTTAGAAAAGAAGCTAGGGCGCGTTCAACTCGTGAACTTGCCGGGGTAGTCCTAAACCCCGAGAGTTCCAATAACTATAAATTTATTTGATTGATTTTCCTTTTATTTATTAGAAAAAAAATTATTTTACTGCTTATTCGTTGTAAGAGACCTTTTTGAAGACTACATTATAATTTGTTTCTAGGCTCTTAAAATTGATAAAATTTCCCAATCCTTGTGAAATTGACCATAGTTGATACTACAAATTGTTTGATAGAATATATACCTTTTTGGTGGATTGTTAATTGATAGCCACATATTAAAAGGGCATATATACAATTGATGTACATGACTATGTGTATATATATATAAAGTGTGTAGAAAGTGATTATCCACCTAACAATGCTCACAATTAATTATTTGAAATAGTCCCTTACTGTATTAAAATAATTGAATATTCTTATGAGTATTAAACTCATATATTTTATAATAAATTCTTATATACTAATTATTACGTATGTTGTGAGATTCAAATATTACAATGTAGTATAAAAAAATGTTAAGAATGTAAAGGAAAGCTTTTTCGCCTTTGACATAAACTTGTAATCTTTAAAATCATGAGAGTGACTACTATCAGTTGAACTATGCCAATTTGTCAATTGGAAAGGAAGGTTAGTATGATGGAAAATACTTTGTTCTTGTTAATCTAGCTAGGTGGCTTGAGAGTGAGTACAAAAGCATATACAGTAATTAAGAGGAGGCATTCTTTTGTTCAAATTAAAAAAAAAAAAACCCAACTATAAAGAGAAACTGATGATGCAATTTTAATTATTAGCATCAGTAACTTAATTCAGAAATCATGATTGGCCGAGCATGCTGTTTTGAGACACAAAGAACTCAAGGGAGGATTGGCATATGGTCCTTCAAGTATTCCTTCCGCAATCCTTCGGTAGGCTGCTTCTGTAAGGTGCGAACCATCCCAAACAATATACTCGGAAGGGTTATCGCAAACTGTACTCAGATCTTGGCCGCAAATCATAGATTCGTTATAATTGTAAGGGCCTCCTCCACCTCCTCCACAGCAAGCCGAGTGAGTTTCTTTGAATCCTGTGCATATGCATGCCAAGAGTTAATAAAGCTTCTAATTACTCTGGATCATATATAATTAAACATATATATATATATATATATATATGAATATATAAAGTACGTACGTACCGAAATCGTGTGGATAAAGGTAAATTGTATAAAGAGCATTATAGTAATCGGCATAAATGATTTTAATATGAGGATGAATCTTTCTGAGTCGATTCAGCTGATTCTGAAGCATTTGATTATGGTATTGGAACAATTCATTTAACCACTTGAGGCAACCGGGAGAATCGTACTCTTCCTTATCATTAGAATTCTCAAAAATAGTTAGAAACGACGCCGTGCATCCCATTGGCATATTTCCGGGAACTACCAGCGTTTTAGCTCCGAGCTCTATAAGTTCCTGCACATGCAATATATATATATATATATATATAAATAGTATAATTAAAGAATTATTTATTTGAGGAGCATTTTTTTTTTTTTTTTTTCTGCTTTTCTACACGGTAAATATTAATAAAATGAAATATTTTATGATGTATTAAAATATTATATCCTTAATTAATTACCTCAACAGCTGAAGAAATAGTTTCCACAACAATTGGGACAAATGTTTCGACAACTTCTATGGATGTTCCGTTTCGCAACATGTAATAGTAATCGTTGCCTCCAATTTCTCCGACAAAAATTAGGGAATTGCCAAGAAATTCTTTGAAATCTATTAGTCAAAATGTAATAATTAATTGCTATTTAGTTAAAGGGGAAAAATAACTAAAATATATTCATGATTCTGCGTGTGAGATTAATTTGTAGTAAAATATATTAATTTATTTTCATAAACATGATTCTTATTAGAAAACAATATATATATATATATATACATATATGTTTCTTTTAATTTAAAATAATAATATTTTTATTTATTTATTTATCTTTCACATTTTACTCCTTATTTAAGAAAATTAACTATTTGTCAAAATCAGTGGCATCACATATAGGAATTAGCGATTTTATTAGTTTTTAAATATATATATATATATATATATATATATATATATATATTATATGAGTTTTTAAATGTATATCAAAATATTAACAATGTTATTTCGTATATATATATAAATTAAACGTTGCATAAAGAAATCTGAATGGATATTTTCTTTAAATTATTTTCGATTGAGGTCCTTATATACACAGATATATATATATATATTACTTGTGTTTTCATACTTTTTTAATACTTGCACAATTTAATTATTATCTATATTTTATTTTTAATCCTCAATTTTTATTTATATTTTTTTAATAAATTGATCTTTAGATTATTTTGTCAAGAAGGTATAGCTCAATTGGTAGCAGCCTCACTTATAATTTGAGAGGTCATGAGTTTAAGACATGACAGAGGCAAAAATGCCTCAAATTTCAAAAAAAAAAAAAAAAAAATCTTTAAATTATTTTAATTTAGACAAATCGATTTTTAAATTACTTAAATTGTGATGAATGGGTCATTAAAATTACAAAAATCAATTAATCTAAATAAAAATAATTTAAGAATCAATTTATATAAATGCAAAATAATTTTAAAAAATTAATTTATCCAAAAAAAATTAATTGAAAGATTAAATAAAATAAAATATAATATAAATACTTAATTGTCTAAGCAATATAATTTAATTCCAAAGATATATATAAAGAGCAGTTTTTCCAATAAAAAAATAATAGTGGGAGTAAAGTCCAATATTCCCATTATAGAATTTACCTGAAGATTTGTGGCAAAGAGAAGATATCATTTCTTTGAACCAACCCATCTGAGCTCTGAGAGGAGAAACGCTCCAGGGAAAAGAATCAAGGGCCGTCGCCCCTCCAACAGCATAATTCACACCTCTCCCGAACTCCGTTCGCTTCACACCGTTTTCGTCAAAATATGGCGAAACCAACGGAAGCTCCATAGCCTCAGCTACATATACAATTAATGAATTAAATACTCCATTAATTATATATATATATATTACCAGAAAAAGTGGGGGGAAAATTAAATGAAACTAGATCTGGAACCAGAGATAAAGCCTTTTTACTCACCGATAAAATCTATAACAACACGGCCGTCAGAAAATCGACCAGTGGGACGACGGAAGAAGGTTTTACCATAAGGGTGTAGCAAATAACTAGGAGGATTGTTAGAACGCGACAGACTGAAAAAGTTTCCTGTATCTGTAAGTGAATCACCAAAACTGATGATGGATTCATAGCATCCTGCAGAAGCAACTACTAATTGAGTTGATCTCATCATAAAAAATAGAAAGCTGGAAAGGATTAATATTAAAGTGCTGGGAAGTGCAGCCATTTTTAATTGAATTTTCATTAATGATATTGTCGGAGAAGAAGAAGCCAGAGAAGTTCTATCTGACTTCCGACCGACAAAGGTTTTTAATTTATATGCAATGGAGAACGTGGGAAGCTACTCTTCCGGCATCTCTCTACACTTTTATGAAATAGCTTTTATTATATAAAAAAAGATTATATGAATAATTTTTAGATTTTTTTTTTTTTTTTTTTGTTCAATGGTTAAATGGGTTTTTTGGCCTTTATATTAAGCTTATGGCTCTTATTTAAAACTTTAATGTTAGAGATTGTGACCCGAATTCAGATCGTGATCCAAATTTTATTTAGGTCAGACCTATATTATTGGGAGTTGCTCCTTTTTCTATTTCACATAAGTTTAGAAATATAGGGAGAAGTCTATATATATATATGTGTGTATATTGTAGGGTCTTTTGAATATAGCATTCATAGCATTGATGATCATAGCTTTTGATTATACTATTGATGATCATAGTCTTTGATCTTCCTTGTAACCTGATTCGACAATATTGAATTTTCTTTTCTCTGCCTGTAGTTTTTCCCTTCTAAGATTTCCATGTTAAATCTGTGTGTTCATCTTATTTTTTTTGCATTTGTGATTTAATTGTCATTATCATCCTCAATTTTATAACATTTAGTGTATGGTGTTTCGTTTTCTTAGTCTTATATTTATTTTAGTTCTTTTAGTTTTATTATTTTAAAATGTTTATTTTGTAGAAAGACAATTTTCTCAAAATTTTTTTTTTCTCTTTTAATCATAAATAACCTTTCTTCTCCCTCTTTCTAAATTATATATGAAAGAATGTTATTATTGAGTGGGTTATGCGAATAGATTCAAATAATCATTTTTTATTCTAAAAATTTTATTTTAGTCTATATATTATTCACTTTACTTATACGGTGCTTAAAGTATATGAAAGTAATTTAAAAGATTTTAAAAGAATTTAAACATATCATTATATTTTCATGTTATGTGATTTTCGTTGTTGCTACACTTGGAAGAATAAAGGAAGTTCAATTTTTTCTTTTTTTTTTCTTTCTTAACTTTGTAGATTTTTTTTATTTAATAAATATTTAATTTTTTAAATTTAAAATAGTAAAATTTTATTTATTTTCCCATGATATATATATATATATATAATTTTAAATTAAAAAATGATTAAATATATAAAAAACTATATATAAAAGTAAGGAGAAAAAAATTAAAATAAATAATTGACGATTAAAATTGTTAAAATATAAAAAGGTTAAGAACTGCATTAACTTTAAGAATAAAGGTATATTAATGATTTTATATTTTATATTTTATATTTTTAATCAACTGTATTATTTAATTATAATTGTTGCATTAATTTGTATTTCAATTAGTAATTTTACTTATGATTCGAGAGGTCATAAATTCGATAATAAAAAACATCTCAAAATTAAAAAAAAAAAAGAAAATGTAATTTATAATTTTATATTTTTTAAAAAAATGCAATTAATATAATCCAAGAGTTATGTAAATTTGTGAAGAGTTTTCCTAAGATAGTAGATTTCAATGGCACCATATATATATATCTAATTGTTTAAAACTTTGGGAGTCTTAGGGTGTTTTTGGATTGGAATTTTTTTTTAGAAAGCCCATTTTTTTCAAAAAGAATTGAGTTGATTGCTAATAACGAGGAGTAAGGTGGGGCCAATGTAAGATGTTGCCTAGTAAGTGGAAGACAAAAATAATATATTTTATTAGTGTAATGATGATTTTTTATTTGAATTATATATATTTATATGTATATTTGAATATTTATAGTAAATAAGTGAATTTTTTATTCATTTTTTTGCCAACTCACCAGACATGAATAGTAACATGTCAGATTTGTGTCCAAATAAGTACAACTATTTTTTTTTGAGTTTGAGTGAAATTTTGAAAAAAAATTCTTGTCCAAAAACAACCGTAGCTTTTGTCTCAAAAAAAAATTATATTTTATTTAAAATTAATCAGAATATAGGTATAATTTAAATGTGGGAATCAGAATTGGACTGTTCGAGACACATTGCAGGTTAAACAAATAAAAATTAATTAAATCCTTTTTTCTAGGAAAAATGTCAGTGCAAAATTTTTAAGTTGTTTACGCAAGTAGAACTTTTGTTGCAGAGTTTCATTTTATTAACACAAAAGAACATATTCTTTTTCCTTTTTTTTTTTTATTAATGTACAAAAGCACGTATTCAGTGCGCGTTTTGTTGGACGTATTATTATTATTTATTTAATGATAAAGATAAACTTTGTTAGATAATGTCAAATATTTTAAAGGGTAAATCATCTGGGTAACACCCGAACTTTTCTGAAATCAAGATTTTGCATACGAATTTTTTTTCGTCCAAGTTTAACACAAATTTTTAAAACCTTCCAATCTTGCACTTCCGTCCAACACAACCGTTAAGTCCCATTTTCCATCCATCATGT
>JAXGGT010007741.1:0-21469 GCA_035583425.1 Marsdenia floribunda
GTATTTATTGGGTAGACAACGACATTAAATTAAGGTACGGTTGCCATGTAATTGGGTGCTAGCTACTTTCTCCATTTCTGCTTAATTAATGTTGTTCTTGAATATATATATATATATATATTAATTTTGAATTTTTTATTCTTTCAACCACTACCAGAAAATTGGGTATTTGCGACGGTCATTGCCCTCACAAAGCCCTCGCAAATTGGTATTTGTGACGGCTTTGCGAGGGCAACGTCCGTCGCAAATTGCGAGGGCAAAATCCAGCTGTCACAATTTGCGAGGGATTTGCGAAGGCTGCTTCTTTTAGTCAAAACAGTGAAAGTGCAACGGCTTTGCGAAGGCAAGTAATTGCCCAAGGCCCTCGCTATTTGCGACGGATTTGCGAGGGCCTCTTTCATGGGTCATTTATTAGCCCTCGCAAAACCCTCGCAATATTCTTCAAAAATTTTAATTTTGAAATCTTTCGCAAATCCGTCGCTATCTGCGAGGGCTCTCATGCCCTCGCAAATCCCTCGCAAATTAGCCCTCACAAATTCCACACAATATTCTTCAAAAAATTTAATTTTAAAATCTATTGCAAATCCGTTGCTATCTGCGAGGGCTCTCATGCCCTCGCAAATTAGCCCTCGCAAATCCCTCACAATTTGTGACGGATATTATTGGCATCGCAAATCCGCCGGAAATACCGAAGAATATTTTGCCCTCGCAAAGCCCTTGCAGAGTGCGATGGCTTCATGACCGTCGCAAATCTGAATTTTTCTTGTAGTGAACGTGACTCCAACTCATAAAGTATTGAATGGTTAGTGAAGATATTAGTACTTAAATTACACTTTTTTGTCAGTATTTGTTTATATTACTTCCTTCATTATTGGAAAGGGGAAGAAACCCTTTTAGTAAATTTGGGTGTAAATTTAATTGGAATGATCAAAATAATGACTTAGTTCATTTTAAAATAATAATTAAAAAAAAAAAGTCCCTTAAAATGAAATTGTACACATTTAAAGACTTTAATTAGGACCTCCTGAATTTGTTAGCCTAAAATATAGGATAACTTTGATTTAAAAATTAAAGGTAAATATTGAAAAATTAAAATAATTTAACCATTTATTTGTGCATTTTTTTTTTTTATAATATTGAATATATTTGTATTAACATAATGTGATTTTAGTAACTTCTATTATTTTGTAAAATAATTTGATTTGAAATATGAAAAGATTGTACTTACAATTAATTACTTGATGTACTTAGAATCATGTTAGCAGCAAGTGCGTTTGTCTAGTGTCCATGTCACTGCTTGGTCGCTACGAACATATCATACAGTGCTATTGATTGGTATTTTTAATTTTCAAAAAAAAAAAAATAGGGTTTAGGGTTTCGAGATAAAAACAACCATTTAAGAATCATCATTTTTTTTTTTTTTTAATTATGTTTTATTGGAATTAAGGTTTAGGGCTTTAGGGTTTAGCTCTAGTTTCTGTTTTTGCCCTTTTATTTGTATTAATTTGGATTCTCTAAACATACTTTTGAAATTGAAGAAAAAACTTGAGAAATATTAGATTTACATTTAAAAGGATAAAGTCAAGTAAACTTGATGAAATCATATATAGAAACTAACATAATATTTAAAACTTCCTATTGAAGTATGGGCAGGTCCCTGCACATCAGTGAATGAAATTTCAAAAGGAGAAGAGGAAACATTATTTGTCAAATAAGAAAATTGAAGTTCATGACGTTTTGCTTGTTGAAAAGCATTACATATAGCTTTATTGTTGTTTTTCATGACCATTGAAGACTATTTTCTTGAAAAAATATGATGGAAAATTGGTGAGGATGGATGGTTGAGTCGACAGTGCCACAAGTCTTGAGAAGTCTTGACACTGGTGATAACGTTCTTGTCCAAGGCACTGTTGAATGGCACCATACGATATAAATCCCCTTCACATTTTCCTTGAAGAAGAATGTTCTTCGTGACCTCCTTCAGAAGAAAATAATTGGGGTGAAATTCAAAAAGATATTGTCAATGGCAAATCGATGAACAAACAATAGATTTATTGTTATATTAGGTGCATGCAAAACATTATTTAAGGTAAAAGGACAGGAAGAATTAAAGATATGAGAGCGACCATCATAAGAACTAGGAAAAACTTATCCAATTGCAACTTGAGCAAGGTTGTTTCCATTGTACTTTTCTTGAATGGATAACTATTTAAGGTCAGCAGTGATGTGATATGTTGCTACAGTATCTATATACTTGTAGGGATCGACAACGTAGAAGGGCATCATAACGATAGCAGTAGTGTGTGATTCATTAGTTTGATGTGAGTATTATCGAACCGATAACAACACTTCAATGCAGTATGTCTTGTCTTGCCACAAAGCTGACAAATAGAATAACTTACATTTTCAAATGTAATGTTGTTGACTTTTTAACTAGGAGTGACCCTAGCACGTCCACACCCACAACCTTGTGAGGAATTGTAGCCTTTACAGTTGTTGTGCATCACATTATTAGCAAATGATCCTAAGATCTGAAAACTACTGTAATGATGCTCTTTGCGCATCTCGAAACTCTGCATGCAGGCATAAAGATCAATCAAGGATATATGTTTAATTCTTGTATTGATAGAAGTGACTAGTTCATCATTTTGGGCATCTAAACCTACAAGCATATAAGAAACAATCTCTTCTTCTTTGAGTTGTTGTCCAATAGCAGACAAGGTATCGACCAGATTTTTCACTTTGTTGCAATAGATAGAAAAAGATAGGTAATTCATTTTAATTGGAGACAATTAAGTTCTAATTTGTACTATTCTTGCCTTTATGCAAGCATTCGTTCCAAAGTCGTTCGTACTCATGTAGACTCATGTAGACGTTTCAAGGAATAATACTTGAGATAGTATTTATTATTATAAAGAGGACAACAAAGAGCTCAAAATTAGTTGGACTTTTTGAAGCCACCATTGCACTACAAAAAAGGTTGGCAAATTTGATACCTACCAAATACAACAATTGCAAACCATCATTTTTTGTTACCAAATACGGCGGTTTCGTGGCCGTCATATTTGGTCCACCAAATACGATGGTTTGTCCCCCAACTGTCGCTTTTTATAATTTTTTTGGAAGATGTGCCAATCTAAAACGAAGGTTCTGTGAAGACCAAATATGGCGGGTTTATAAGTGTCGTATTAGGTTAGGCAAATACAACGCTCCCAGTTTAGCAAATACGGCAGTTGTGTGAACCGTCGTATTTGGGTTGGCAAATATAGCGGTCTTGGTGACTCAATACGATAGGTTTATAAGTATCGTATTAGGTTAGACAAATACGACACCTCATTTGAGCAAATACGGTGGTTACAAAGCGTGGTTTTTTCTTAAAATACGAGTTTATAACTTCGATCAATATTCATATAATATCAAGTTGGCTTCAAATTTTGTATATTTTATTTTTAATATATATGTAATAAATCTAACTGTTGGATTAACTATTTGATTTTTAAAAAATAAAAAAATATGTATATTTTGATATTAAAATTACGAAAGTAGATGAATGACACATGAAATAGTATTGGATTGGCTTCAAATTTTATAGATTTTATTTTTAATATATTTATTATAAATCTAACGATTAGATTAATGTTTGATTTTTATAAAATAAAAATAAAACATATATTTCGATATGAAAATTACAAAAGTAGATGGATGACACATGAAATAGTATCAGATTGGCTTCAAATTTTGTAAGTTCAGTTGTTCTTATATGTTTAACAAATCTAACGGTTAGATTAAAATTTTTATTTTTGTGAAATAAAAAAAGGTGTAAATTTTGGTATTAAATATACAAATATAAATGAATGACACATGAAATAATGTCCAATTAAAAAAAACTTTCGTCAATATGAAGAATTTATATATATGGTTATATCAAATGGTCGAATTAATTATTTGATATATATAATAAGATGTTCCATATATATTCGAAATAGATATATATATCTTAACTTACACTTATGAAATGACTAAATTTTTTCAATTATTACTATCAACTTAGATATATAATTATTATTATACTATTTAAGTGTTTAAAAATAATTTTTATAGTGAAATATACCCTAACCCTAAACCCTAAAATACCCTAAACCATAAATAATAATTTTTTTTATTGGACTCAAAATCGATAGCTAGGCCCAATCAGAAATGATATTCAGGCCACCGTTTTAAGTCCAAAATTATTTTTTTTAACCAAAAAAAAAAATGGTGGCCCAAAAAATATATATATTTTTTAAATATTAGGTCAAAAGCGACGATCTGGCCCAACCAAAAAACGGCGGCCGGGTCTCCATTTTAGGCCCAAATTTTTTTTTTTTTAAAAAAAATTTACCTAGACCCGATTTAATTGGGTCACATCCGAGCGAGTTGCGCCTAAAACAGACTGGCAGGATTTTTTTAACTTTTCATCTTTCTTCTTTCTTCTTCCTTCTTCCTTCTTCCATTTCTTCACTATAAATCCTTATTTTGAGCAAGAATCTTCCATAAATTAGGTAAAATTTACTGTATTTTTGTTGGATTTCTTAAACTCATTAGTTTAGTTTGAAAAAAAAAAAACAATTTTGAAGTGTTATTTTTTGCCCCCCTTACTCGAATTTGGAACAAAAATTCCCATTTCCTACAGATTATTTGTGTTAATTTGTGTTGCGTTTGCATATTTTTAGCCATTGTGTTTGTTTGTATTGGGTATTTTTCGATTATTTTGTTTATATAATGTATATATGCATATGGGTAAAGTGTTTAATGATATGGTTTTTTGTTTTTTGTTTTTTTTGTTTTTTGAGCATACTTTTAGTAATTGTTGGGTATGAAGTAGAAATTTTTGGTAATTTTAAATTAGTATGTATGTATATGCATAGACTTTAATTTTGTTCAGATTATTGTTATTTCTATGGCTTTTGTTATGTATATTTGATTCTTGGAGTTTTTTTTTTTTTTTTTAATATTAATATGTTGAGGTTGAATTTGGATTATTTTACTTAATTATAGGTAAATTATTTAGCTTTATGTAAGTTATGATTTTAATAAGTAATTTTTGACTAAGTTATGGTTTTAGTATGTAATTTTAGACTAAGTTATGGTTAAATTAGTAAGTTATAGTTTTAGCTTAAATAACTAGATCTAAGTTGGCATTAGTTCTTTTACTAAGTTATGATTAAATTAGTTAAACATAAGTGCTCAAATTAGTTAATTTTAAGGAAATGAAGCTTTAACTTTACTAAATTTAGTTAAGGGAAGTTAGGAAATATTTATTTAAGTTAAATAAATTTACTTAAGAGATAACTTTTTAAGTAATATTGGACAATTTAGCTTAAGATTTCATAGTGTTGATCACACATGCATGAAGTTAAAAAAAAATATATATTTGAGATAAGTTTAATTACATTAGTGAGTAATTCTAGTAAATTTTAACTTAAGATTACATAATGTGGGTAAATGAATTTTAAAAAACATAATTCAACTCAAGTTTAATGAAATTAGTTAATTTTAGTTATGTTTACTTGTGTTTTTTACTTAAGTGAAAACTAATTAAATTAGTTAACTTTATTTTGACTTATGTTAGGTAAGTTAAGTAACTACTTAAGTTAATGGCAGTTAAGTTGTGTCAAACCTATTTAACTTTTGTTAGGCTGGATATGTGGAGTAAATTTTTATTCTTGAATGAAGTTGAGTCAAATTTTTTATTTGAGTGATTAAAATGCTTAATTGTGGGGTTAATATGACTTATATAACTTTGAGTGAAGTTACCATGGTTTATAAATTTAATGTTCATGTTGTGTTGGAATGTTGAGTTTGAATTGGAAAGTGTCCATTTTTTAGGGGAAACCTTGCCAAAATTAATGGGAGAGATCAGTTGCAGACAGTTGTTCACTATGGAAGACATTGACAAAGGTTGAGACAGTTCGATGGATAATCTTGTCCGGAACTCCATTCCAGAACAACTTTGATGAGTTGTAGAATATTTTCTACCAAGAATATCCCAAACTTTTCGAGAGCATCTCTGCCGAGGCTTGCCAATCTAATGCTAAAAGTAAAAAGAATCTACCCAAAAGAAGATGGGATTCATTGACTAGCTTGATTGATAAGAATGTTGTGGATACAGTGGAGAAGCTCAGAGCAATGATGGATCTATTTGTGCACGTTTATAAAGGAAATATACTCCAAGAAAGTCTTCCAGGTCTTAGAAACGCACTGATTTTGTTAAATCCCACCAAGATGCAAAAGTAGCTGCTGGAAAAGTTGCCTGATGACATACTTGAAAACGTATATCTTTGATCTCTTGTCTCCCTTCACCCTTTCCTGGTAACTCAACATGATGAATTTTCTTTCCAAGGAAGCATGCTAGAAGAGCTTGAATTGAGTCCTGAAGTTGGAGTGAAGACACAATTTGTGATTGAAATGGTTCGATTAAGCAATGTACGGGATGAGATAGTATTGATCTTCAGCGAATTCATCGACCCTCTAAATTTTTTAATGAAATAGTTGACTTCATATTTTTGTTGGCGAGAAAGGAAGGAAGTGTTGTACATGGACAAAAAGCTTGAAGAAAAGCAACAGGTCGATGAATTCACTGAAGACCAATACTTTCTCATCCCGTGCATTGCTTAGTCGAATCATTTCAATCACAAATAGTGTCTTCACTCCAACTTCAGGACTCAATTCGAGCTCTTCTAGCATGCTTCTTTGGCAAGAAAATTCATCATGTTGAGTTAACAGGAAAGGGTGAACGTAGACAAGAGATCCAAGATATACCTTTTCAAGTATGTTATCAGGAAACTAACTTTCTTTGAGTATGTTTCCTTTATGAACGTGTACAAATGGATCCATCATTGCTTTGAGCTTCTCTGCTACATCCACGACGTTCTTATCAATAAAGCCAGTCAATGAATCCCATCTTCCTTTGGCTAGATTCCTTTTACTTTTAGCATTGGATTTACAAGTCTCGATTGAGATGCTCTCGACAACTTTTGGATTTGCTAGGTAGAAAGTATTGTACAACTCATCAAAGTTGTTCAGGAATGGAGTTCTGAACAAGATTATCCATCGACCTGTCTCAACATTTGTCAATGTTTCCACAATAAGCTTGTTTTATTGCACGGTGTGTGACCTTTGTCAAAAATCAGAACACCAGGCAGCTCAGGAAGAAATTTTTTTGAATTTTTTTGAATTTTTCTGTAATATTGTATTATTATTATTCCCTTGTTTATGCTCACCAGTAAGTTTCTCAGATAATATACTTGCATGGAGTTGCATATTTAATTGTGTTAGCTTTACTTGGAGTTCGAATAGAGCTTCGAATTTTGGAGGTTTAACTTTTTACAATTGAAATTGTGTTGAGCTAATATACTTGGGATTGTAATTTTATTGTGTTAGCTTGGATATACTTGGATGTAACTTATTAAAATAGGGAAAACGTTATGTTTTAGGAGAAACTTTGCCAAAATTTTTAATTTTCTTGAAGTTCATATTGGAAATTTGTTATGTTACTTAGAAGTAAGAAATGGAAATTTGTTAAGGCCATCTTGGAGTTTTAACTTTTTATAATCGAAATTATGTTGAGCTAATATACTTGATCTTTTATATTTTATATTGTTAGCTTGGATATACTTCGATGTAACTTATTGAGATAGGGAAAACGTTAAGTTTTAAGGGAAATTTTGTCAAAATTTTTAATTTTCTTGGAATTCGTATTGGAAATTTGTTATGTTACTTGGAGTTAGCATTGAAATTTGTTAAGTTACTTGGAATTTAATTTTTTATTTGGAGTTGACATTTACTTGTGGGAAAATCATGTAAGGGGTTTAAAGTCAAAAAAAAGGGAAATGCAATTTCTTTTTTTCAACTAAACTAAAGGGTTTAACTAACCCAACAAAAAGTAGCAAAGTTTACCTAATTTTATGGTAGATTCATGCTCAAAACTAATTTTTATTGTGAAAAATCGAAGAAGAAAGAAAAAAAAAAAAAGGAAAGAAGAGGAACAAAAAAAAACAAGAAAAATCCCACCAATTCTGTGGACCGACCCGACCCAACACAAACTGACCGACTTGATCCGACCCCTTTGTGTGTCAGGTTAGGGCTAAAATTAATAATATATATATATATATTAATGGGCCAAAAACGGCGGTCCAACCATCAGTTATACTTGGGTCGGGCCATCGTTTTTTACCCTAAAATTAAACCAAAAAAAAATGGCCGCCTTTTTTTGAAAAAAACAAAAAAAAAATAATGGGCCAAAAATATGGGGTCCAACCATCGTTTATAATTGGGTCAAGTTGTCGTTTTTGAGTCCAAAATTAAAAATATCTATAATGTATTTAGGGTTTAAGGTATTTTAGGGTATAGGGTTAAGGTATATTTTACTATATAAATTATTTTTAAAGACTTAAATAATGCAATAATCATTATATAGCTAACTTAATAGTAATAATCAAAAAAATTTAATCATTTCATACACAAAGGTATAACATTTCATTAATATAAATTACGATGTATATATACGTATTATATAACGAATACCTTATTATATATATTAAATAATTAATCTGACCGTTTGGATATAACCATATATATAAATTATTTATATTGACAAAATTCTAATTTAATTATATATTATTTCATGTGTCATCTATTTCTATTTCTATATCTAATACCAAAATATACACTTTTTTTAATTTTACAAAAATCAAAAATTTAATCTAACCGTTAGATTTTTTAAACATACAATAAAAGCTTAACCTAAAAAATTTGAAATAAATCAGATATTATTTCATATGTCATTTATCTATGTTTGTAATTTTAATATCGAAATATACAAAGTTTCTAATTTTTCAAATATCAAAATTTTAATCCAACCGTTAGATTTGTTAAATATATATTAAAAAAAAGACCAAATACAACGGATTTATAAGTGTCATATTAGGTTAGACAAATACGACGCTCCATTTGAGCAAATATGGCGGTTACAAAGTGTGATTTTTGCTCAAAATACGAGTTTATAACTTCAATCAATATTCATATAATATTGGATTGGCTTCCAATTTTGTAGATTTTATTTTTAATATATTTGTAATAAATCTAACGGTTTGATTAAATGTTTAATTTTTATAAAATAAAAAAAATCTGTATATTTCGATATTAAAATTACGTAAGTAGATGGATGACACATGAAATAGTATTGGATTGGCTTCAAATTTTGTAGATTTTATTTTTAATATATTTCTAATAAATCTAATAGTTGGATTAAATGTTTGATTTTTATAAAATAAAAAATGCATATATTTTGATATGAAAATTACAAAACCAAATGGATGACAAATGAAATAGTATCATATTGGCTTCAAATTTTGTAGGTTTAGTTTTTCTCATATGTTTAACAAATCTAACGTTTAGATTAAAATTTTGATTTTTGTAAAAAAAATGTGTAAATTTCTGTATTAAATATTGAAATACAAATGGATGACATATAAAATAATATATATCCGATTAATTTTTTTTTTTTGTCAATATGAATAATTTATATATATATATTTATATCCAACGGTCAGATTAATTATTTAATATATATATAATAAGATGTTCCTTATATAATATATAGATATATACATCATTAACTTACACTTATGAAATGTTATACAGCTGTACATGAAATGATTAAATTTTTTCGATTATTACTATCAAATTAGATATATAATGATTATTACAGTATTTAAGTATTTAAAAATAATTTATATAGTAAAATATACCATAACCTTAAACCCTAAAATACCCTAAACCTTAAATAATAATTTTCTTTTTAAAAGGCAACAGCCCAAATTAAAAAATTTGGTCAAAAATGATAGCCTGGCCCAACTAAAAACTACGGTTGGGCTGCCGTTTTAGATTCATAAGCTTTTTTTTTTTATTTATTTTACCCACACTCGATTAATTGGCTTCAAATTTTGTATATTTTATTTTTAATATATTTATAATAAATCTAACGGTTGGATTAAATGTTTGATTTTTATAAAATAAAAAAAAGTATATATTTCGATATTAAAATTACGAAAGTAGATGGATGACACCTTAAATAGTATCAGATTGACTTCAAATTTTTTAAATTTTATTTTTAATATATTTCTAATAAATCTAACGGTTGGATTAAATGTTTGATTTTTATAAGAAAAAAAAAATGTGTATGTTTCGATATTAAAATTACGTTGACAAGTGAAATAGTATCAGATTGGCTTCAAATTTTGTAGATTTTATTTTTAATATATTTTTAATAAATCTAACGATTGGAATAAATGTTTGATTTTTATAAAATAAAAAAATGCATATATTTCGATATTAAAATTATGAAAGTAGATGGATGATACATGAAATAGTATCATATTGGCTTCAAATTTTTCAAATTTTATTTTAAATATGTTTCTAATAAATCTAATGGTTGGATTAAATATTTGATTTTTATAAAATGAAAAAATGCATATATTTCGATATTAAAATTACAAAAGCAGATGGATGACACATGAAATAGTATCATATTGGCTTCAAATTTTGTAGGTTTAGTTTTTCTTATATGTTTAACAAATCTAACGATGAAATAATATCCAATTAAAATAAAATTTTGTCAATATGAATAATTTTTATATATGGTTATATCCAACAGTCGCATTATTTATTTAATATATATAAGATGTTGATTATGTAATACATATAAATATATACATTATAACTTACACTTGTGAAATATTATACCTTTATATATGAAATGATTAATTTTTTTCGATTATTACTATCAAATTATGTATATAATGATTATTACATTATTTAAGTATTTAAAAATAATTTATATAGTAAAATATATCCTAATCCTAACCCTAAATGCATTTTTTTTTTGGGCTTGAAAACGACGGCCCGTCCCAACCAAAAACGGTGGTCGAACCGCCGTTTTTGACCCTTTTTTATTTTTTTTTGAAAAAAGGCGGCCCATTTTGGTATCAAAAATTTTCATACTACCCTCCCTTTTTTTTTCACATTACCCGCTCACATTTGTTTAGCCTATTTCCTTCTAATTTTGAACCCACCTTCCCGTACCAAATACAAAACACCCACTTCTAATTTTTTAGGCTCAGTCGAGAGCTCGCCGACGGCTAGATTTAAACCAGGCCACACGTGCTTAGATTCTTGTGGGTCTCATCCACCGATATACACTGGTTCGAGCTCCGTCACTTCCCTGCCGATGAATGTGCTTCCCACCGGTAATATCTGTCCATCGGGCAAGATTTTGAAGACAGGAATGGCTAAGGCCGCCTCCAAGACCGACGTTTTGGGTTCCAGCATATGGGAGGGCACACCATCGCTTAGGATCTTTACTAATTAGGTGAGTTGAGTGAAGATAGTTTAAATCCCTATATTTACTTTTACTTTTGTTTATTACTAGTGTCTAATCTTTTGGTTGTATTTTTCTGATAATTGGAATTCTCGAGATGGATTTCTGCTAATTTAAAAATTTTCCTGTTATCAATAAGGATGGTGCTCTTGTTATTATGCTTATTAAGCCTTATTTTTTACACTGCTGGTTTGAGTGAAAATCTGGTGGCTCTCAATCTGCATTGGCGTGGGAATCCTTAATTAGATCTGGTTTTAATAGTGGAATTCGAGAGCCATATTTTCTTGAATCAAAAGTTGAAAAAAAATTATGTTTCTGCATTTGAATTTTATTTATTTATTTATTTTTAAAACAAGGAGTTTGCTTGAGAATCCTCTTTAGATTTTGTTTATTTGATGAATTTCTTTTTCCTCAGAAGATGTCAAAATCTAAAATTTATTTTAGTTTCAACTTCTTGAATGAGTCTATGGGGCCTTTTAATGGGTTAAATCTTCTCAGGACTTGGAAGCTCTTTGCGGACTGAAACAAAATTTTACATTGTAATTCTTAATCACAACTTAAAAATCAATGTTTTTAGTGTTCAGTCCAATCATATGGCATGTCATTTACATTAGTAAAGAATTCTTGATTTCTATTAATTTAGTAATTCTTAATTTGTATGCATAATTTGCCACTTTGGCCTTTCTAAAATTTGATCTCACTAGAATATTGTAAAATTAAGGGAGAATGCTAAGGTATGGTAGTTGGGACTCCATATATTTTTTCCTATTGTCTTATGCTCTGCAATTGAGTTTTTCTTTAATGAAGGGACTTATGGCTCTTTTGTGTTCAACATTTCTACTTCGAAATTTGTTTTACTTCATGGAAATTTTGATTTTCATGCTTACTTTATGCTCTATTTCCCAACTTTTTGAAATAGAAATTAGTGGTGAAAATACTTCTTTTTTTCTTGATTGACTTGAAACAATTTTCCTTTAATTTTTAGCATTGTAAGAAATGCTTGGAACTTGCTGAAGCAACTTTAGCATCTAAATATCATATTATAGTGATGTACTCATTTTGAGTCTCTTTATTGGATGTGTTGCATCCTCTTTTAAGAAGCACATAGAATTCGCTTGTTGTCTTATTTGACTCACCTATATTTTTTAGTTTGAATATTTTGTCTTCCACTTTTTTTAGGTTGGATGTGTATTTTGTTACTGTAAATGATGTTTATTCATTTATGTGTAATTTTTCCCTTTATTAATGAAATTTCACTTATCAAAAAAAAAAAAAAAATCATAAAATTGGCTTGTTTATTCACTGACTTAATTTGGTTTCTTTAGCTGAGCCATGTTGACATTTTCTTGGCCTGGGCAGGCAGCTATGGGCACCATGGATGGAATAATAGATTGTGTCTCAGCCAAGCACCAATTACTACCATTACTACCATTTTTTACGAAGTTTTAGTCTACCTTCATTTTTAAGTGTCGTATTTGATTAAAAACGACGATTTTATATACACGTGATTTTAAATGACAACCAAAAAAGCAGCCAGAAACGGCAACTCCCTAGCAGCCATTTTTTCCCTGGAATCCTATAGTGGTAAAATGTTAATATGACTGGTAAAATGTTAATACTAATTGAAACAATAAAAAAATAAATCTTATAATAAATTATGAACTGTTACTAATTAATTATTATAGAAACAATAAATTATTAACTTATCTACATGAGAATTTGTTATGAAAGTGACTCACATTTCTTAAAACATTTAGTGTAGTACTTGTTTTATTTAGATTTAAAAAAAAAAATCGAAGATATAAATATATTTATTATATGAATATTCATTGATGACTCATATATCATATTTACTTCTTAACTCCATAGTCTTTAAGACTATGAGGTCTTCATAGATGTATCTCTATAAATAGAAGATTTCATATATTGTTTGTGGTTGATGAATAAGATTTATAGTTAAATTATTCTCTATTTTTACTTTTATTTTCTTTTATGTGTATTAATACATTATCAACACGATTCTCTACTATTGCTCACATATTGTAATCCTCATTTATCTTTATCACTTTGCAATCATCACATAAATATGAAAACTTTGTACTATTGCTTTTGTATTTTTCTTCGGGCTAGAGACATATGTAAAAATTTTCCCATGATGTGAAGCACCTCGACGTGTGATATGGTCTATCCTATGAAATATAGTCTTTGCCGCAATATTTGGATATCTCGTTAGCTTGGGAATCGATCTTGAACCAGAATTTCAACCGGTCATGACTTATTTACTTCTAAAAAAAAATTTCACATAAACACGATGCTCATGATATGCATCTTCGGGTGAAGAACTCAATGAAACTCATAACATAACTAGAGTCTCTATTGTTATTATTATATTCGAGAATCTCTATGCAGTATAAAGTTTGAAGTTTGACTCAAGAAGAATAAAGAGAGGTATGTTATTTATTCTCGTGAACATTAGATGTCAAGATGCATCTAATTAAGATAGTTACGATAGACACGATCATCCCAAAAAATTATTTATTTAAAGATGAGATTTAAAGATAAGATATCTTTCTCGAAAAAAAAATATTATTGATGATGGTCATAAGAAAGATTCAATTAGCAGAAGATTGTTGAAAGATGATTGTAAAAAATATTCTACCACCAGAAGATAGTTGTCCTTCCAAAACTATAATATAATTAGTATGATCGAATACATATGATGTTAAAGGATTTTAAATCCATAATTATTTGCTATGTTTGAATTTATCTCATAATTAAAGTTATATGGGATAATATAATAGATGATGATATGTTAGAAAAAAAATCGCTAATTTTCAAGTCTCAAATATTGTTTTATAGTATTCATTATGAAATCTGACCAACAAATATTTTATTTCATTACCATTAGTTAATATTATTAGTTATGACCCTCTAGAAGAGGTCAAGTTTTACTTCATTATGAGAACTTAATATTAGTCATGACCCTAGAAGAGGTCATACATGTAGATATAATTATTTAAAGATATATCAAATTAATTGTCAATATAATTGCAACAAGATTCATAACCACCAAAAGGGGGAAAGAATAATGATCACAAAAGATATGTTTATCTTTATTTTTTATTTAATATTTTAAAATAAAATATATTTATCTTTTATCTTTATCAATATAATATCCTAATGATATATATATACTAAGCTCACTAGAAGTAGAAGTAGTATTTTAATGATTTACCACCATAAGTGGTCGTGTTTTAATAATAGATATGTTTCTTATCTCTAGAAGTATTCACAAGAAAGAAAAAAAAAAAAACAAAACAAAAGGTTTCACATGAAGACACGAGTGGTCAAAGAAAAAGAAAGATCATGGTCTTGTACATGTTGTACAATAAGACATGTAATTGGTCTTTATAGAGTATCATTTTAAAAGTAAGGCAAAAGAAATGTCGGAGTAAACTTTACATCTCGAAATTTGACTCGTAAAGAAAATTGCGATAAGCTTCACAATGTTAATATTGACATAATTCATTTGGATGTGGCTTACTTTTCAAAGATCCAAAAGGAAAGATTAATCATCTTATTGGAGATGTAAGAGTCCAAAAAAAATTTAAAATATTATTAAATATATTGTATTTATCTTTCATTTATTACAATAGTTTATCCTTTATCCTTTTAGTATATCTTTTATTATTAGTTTTATCATTTATCATTTTTATTTATTTATTTTTTGTAATATTTATATATGGCACTTTTATTTTGTAATATTTATTTATAATGTTTTTTTTTTTTTTATTATTGAAGTATACAGATAAAGGTAGATATCTCATTGGTAATGCAACTATTTATACGTCCTTAAAAATAGGAAGTATTTTATTGAAATAAAGATGTTACATTTGTTACTATAATATTAATTGAATGCTCTAAAAGAGCGATTATAATATTATTAGAAGGCTAAATTAATTGAATGCTTCGTAAAAGCAATTACAATATTATAATAAATCAGAAGTTTATTGATTCAAAAATTTTTACTATTTGGCTTAGCCTGTTAGGTCATCCCGATTTAATATGATGTAAAAATTATTGATTATTCATATGAACACTTACTGAAAAGTCTGAAAAATTTTCAATCAAAAGATTTTTATGTGGGTTTTGTTCTCAAAGAAAATTAATTATTAGGCTTTAACCAAAAAAATTTGGAACTAAATCCCAACATTTTAAAATAATTCAAGGTGATGTATACGACCATTTTGATATTTTATGATTCTAACGCTACAAGAAAATAGGTGATTTACAACGGTCTAGCGAGGGCTTACCGGTCGCTGATTTGGTTTGTCGACAGATCAGCGACCGCTCATGCTCTCGCTATCTACCTCATCGTAGATACCGACGGCCATCGAATGCCCTCGCTATTTGCGATCACTTAGCAAGGGCCAAGAGGTGGTTGAAATATTAGTCAATGTGAGGATGCGATTAAAGGTGGCGACAACTCAACGACAGCCTAAAAGATTTATTTAATTTAACGATGGCTTAGCGAGGGCATGTTTATATTTTTAGATTTAATTTAAATGAATGACGACTTTGCGAGGGCCAATTTATATGCTTCATAGATTTCTTTAATTTTAGCGACGGCATAACAGGGGATAATTATTTATTTATAGATTTTATTTAATTCAGTGATGGCTTAGCGAGTGTTTTGCAATTTAATTTTTAAAATTTTATTTAATTTAGCGACGACTTAGTGTGCGTTTTGAAATTTATTTTTAAAATTTTATTTATTTGAGCGACAGCTTAGCGAGAGCGTTAAAATTAATTTTAAAAAATTTTATTTATTTGAGCAACAGCCTAGCGAGGACTCTGAAATTAATTTTTAAAAATTTTATTTATTTCAGCGACAACTTATCGAGGACTTTGATTAAAATTTTGAGATTTTATTATTATTTTTTTCTTATTTCCCCTACAATATTTTCAAATAAATTCCGCAATTCAAGAAGCAATTTCACATTTAGCAATACATTCATAACAAATAAAAAGAAACTAAAAGCATCCACATAAAAAAATGAATTTAAAAGTCATTAGTATTTCCGTGTAGTTACAAATAATATAAAATAAGTTTTATATATCAAACTATACACTATGCAGGGGCTACAAAAAAAGGAGGGGGACAAGGAGGATTCGATCTGCAATTGAGAGATGTATGATGGTCTGATGGTGGAGTAAAACTATCGTCATGAGCACCCTCATCATCCTCATCATCTACATCCAATATATCTAAATCAATGTAGAAGGGATGGTAAACTCACTCCTAGTTTTGTAGACATCATGGACATCCAAGAATAAATGACATCATCTCTCTTTTTATATGTAGCGTCAACTTCTTCTTGATGTTAATCTTCAACTTTTGATTTGAAAGTTTTATTTGTTGTTGAAGCATTTCTTCAATCTTTTTCTCAAAATCTTCATTTGGTTGAGTTGCCCCACTTGTAAATGAAATATAAGTTTGACATCGTCTGATAATAGCTCCTTCCGATCCTAAGCCAAATATTTGACCCTTCTAAAATCACCAAAACAAAACAAAAATCACAAAAATATTACCTTACAATTTAATAAAGATAGACTAAAAGATTAATACAACTTAAAAATTGAAACTTACACAGAATTCCTCAAACCATAAATTTCGAATATGAATCGGAATATCAAAAAATCTAACAAAAGCACCCCGTAATGACTCTGAAATATGTCTATGATCTTAGACACAATAGATGTAGCACCAACAAACCTAAAATAAAAAATATCAAATTTTATAAAGCAATTCAGATACGAATATTTAATTAAAACAAAGAAAATGTAATTATAAATAAATCTAATTTGAACTTACCCATCACCGTGACTCTATGAATGATCGATGATCAATAACCTCGGACTCAATAGCCTGCTGTGAAGCAGCTGTAGATAGAGTAGACCCCCTAAATGGTGCCTTCACTGCATCCTCGTTTGCAGATGATCCATCAATAACTCTCGGTACTGCAAGACGAGGAGCTTGAGAAGGTGATGGCGTTTGTTCCTCTAGTCTTGTGTAATGTGATCTAGACATATCTATAAAAACAGTATATAAAATTAGTTAATATTAATTAGTGTCTAAAAGACATAAAAGAGTAAAAGGCAATCTAAGTGAATATCATCTAAAAGACATAAAACTTGCAAATTTAACGTCCATTAAAAACAAGATAAGCTTATAAATTACTTTGACATATAGCACTTATAGTCCAATTTAACATACAACTCAAACAAATACTTGAGAAACATCATAAAGAAGAAGTATATAAGATAAAAGAACAACCAATCATTTTGTCTTTGAGCTGTGTATTTCCTTTTGTGGTACTATGAGCCATAATTAATTCATAATCCAGATAGGATTTATTTTTTTAAAATTTTGTTATATATATATATATAATATTTTTATTGATAAATTAAAAAAAAAAAAAAATTTAAAACTATGATACATAACTCTTATTCGAAAATTTTTATCTCAACTATTTAGAAATGGGCTTGGATTCCAGCCGACATGCTTACCTTTATCCATTAAGGTTGGAGTTTTTGAGCTCTGCCCGAGTTTATATATTTAATTAACTGCATATTACAAATATAGACTGCAAAAAAGATTATGGAGAAGTGGGGCAAAGGAAACGCCAATAATCTACCTATACAATCACACAACCACTGCCACTCAAATAATTCCTGCCATAAATACAATGTAGTGGAAGTAGAAACTCTACTAAATTACAAAAAAAAAAAAAAAAAAAAAAATTCTTTTTCAAAACATTATTTATTATTTATTTAAATAATAAATTTTATTTATGTCCTTAATAATTATAATATTGTTGATTAATTTGTGATTAATTATTTACTGTAAAATTAACTAAATGATTAATTTGTCTCAATATTTTTAATTTAAAAAAGCTGTCAATAATTGCAAAATCACTTTCAAGCATATCATTCTTTTGGCATTTACACTAACAAATTCTTTTATATTCTATCATTTGTAATTAACATCTGGGCTGACAGTAAATATGCACATCAACAGAGACAATCCAAATTCAACATGAGCAACTAGTTCATATTCAACAAGAACATTGAAGGGGTGGAAAATGATTTAGATTTTGGATATATTTTGTCTGGACCCATAAATTTAGGTATCATAAATTATTTCCTTTTCAAGTTCTATCAACATAAAAGAAGTCCAATAATGGTAATGTATACTTCTTTTACCATCTCTAACGTTTCATATGTCTTTTGAGTCAATTACAAACAAAATATTTACTACTAAATAACAAACAGGTAAAAGAAAGGGAAAAAAAAGGGGGCAGAAGACCATATCCAGTCAGGAACTTAGGAGAAACCAGTCAATATGATATGTATAGGTTTAATTGAACACTCACCTTTCCCTCATTGTTGAAAAACTTCTCCAGATCACTAGTAGAGACCTGGTAGAGAGTCCAGTCACATAAAGGTTATTCCCAGGATTGGCAGCCTCAACACAATCCCGGCTCCTACAGCATAGCATTCTTCTGTCAAAAAACAAAAAGAATCAAGGAGGAGGATTTTCCTGTGATTTGAAAGACATAAGGAGTGGTGAAACACGAACTGAAGTATAACACTGACACAAGCTAGTGTATCATTGTTCAAGTACTAAAAAGGTTACATTTCTATGTAAGAAAACAATTGACAAAACTATTGAATGGCAGAAATTTAAACAATTTCATACAATTCCCCTGCAATTGTAAATCAAGCCTTATCACCTGTTCACTTTCTTCATGACAATACAGATTGGATGATCTTGAGGGGGGAAGAAGGTAAACTATGTGAATTCTCATCACATTAGAAATTGGGCAGCTGTTGAACTGAAAAATAGAAAACTAAAGAACTCAAATCGATCATCTACCCGTTCTGAAGGATTTTTCAAAATCTTTGAATGGTTTCTTGTGCAGCTGATTTGCCTCCGTGGTTACTTTAATGTACGACTGTTATCAATTAAACAACCAATTCCAAATATTCAACAAACAGAACTGTTATACCTAGGCGGTGACACAGAGTTCCGGGGTGATGCAGACCTACGAAAACAACATTTATCACGAAAAGGAAAAACTCAACAACAATAAAACAAAATCTAAAAAGTTCTTAAATAATAATTATTTGAGTGGCAGTGGTTGTATTTATCACGAAACTTAAGGGAAAGACAAAAACAGTTCAAACCAAAGAAGAAACCCAAAACAATATAGTGGTCTGCTTCGGATAAAATTTAGTATTTTGGAAGAAAGATATCTAAGCATATAAGACACTTAAGTTAATTTTCTTAAAACCCAAACTTGGGTACTCACACTAGTAATTTCTTCCACGGTCCTTTTCCACATGAAAGCACACCCAAAGACAGAGGAAAAAAGAGGGTGAAAATGGGCAAGACTCTACATGAAAGCATAAATCCAAGATACTGAGCAAATATTGCTCCAATCTAAACAAGAATCCTGAGATTTCCATAATTTAAAACCCTCAGCGTTCATGTAGCGAAACTTATACAGCAGCAGTAGTAATGAAAGAACCAGAAAGTAAGTACTAGAGATTTCCAAGGTTGCTTATTTTGCAGATAGCAAAGAACCCAAGTGGGCTTGCTATTACACTCTGCGAAAGACGGGCGAATCGGTCCGTGGTGGTTAATCAGCAGCGAAAATTTTGCTCCGCCGTGGTGCCTGTTGATGGCGATTGGAGCTCAGGTATCCGACTTCCACACAATTTTTGCATGAAGAAGAAGAAGGTTAAGGTCAAGGGTTTGGATTTTTCTCCCTTTTCCACATGAAGAAGAAGAAAAAGATAGTGGAGGGAAGAAAAAAATATGAAATTTCGGTAAAATTGGAAAGGGTTTTATCCTATTTATGTTTTCAAATTTTTTTTTTTCTATATATACATATATATATATATATATTTTCTTTTTCTTTTTCTTTTTTTTTTAAGAAAAAAAACATCTTTTTTATAATTTTATGCCATCATTTATATATACTTTAAAATAAGAAATATTAGTGAATTTAGTTCTAAACATTTGCTCAATTTTCATACTTGATCCCAATTTTTTTTTTTTTTTGGTTAATTAGGTTCCTAACTTTATAAATTTGTGTGTATTAGGTCCTTTTGTGTGTATTACGGGTGTAAAAAATGATGAACAAAAAGACCTAATACACACAAATTTATAAAGTTAGGAACCTTATCGACAAAAAAAAAAAAAAAAAAAGTTTGGGACCAAGTATGAAAACTGAACAAATGTTTGGGATTAAATTCACTAATATTGCTTAAAATAAATATTAATTTTAAGATTTTTTTTTTCTTTTATTAAAAAATACAAAAAATATTATTTATCTTTTTTATTCTTTTATAAAAATAATAAATAAATATATATATAAAAAAGCATTATCATAATATATGTAGTAATATAATCACTACAAGAAAATAGCAAATTTACGACCGACCATTCGGTAGGAAATCGGTCGCAATTCTGGGTATAACGACCGATCGCCTACCGAAACGTTCGGTCGTTAAAGTTTAGTCACAAAATTTGGAAATTTACGACCGACCTAAATCGGTCGCAATTCGGTAGCAAATTGGTAGTAATGTTACTAAATTTTAAAAATGAATATTTACAAATCGGTCGCAAATTGGTCGTAGATTGGTCGTAAATCGATCGTAGATCGGTCGTAGATCAGTCGCAAATTAGTCGTAAATCGATCATAAATCGGTAGCATAATTTATCTAAATTTGAATCACCAATATCTAAAATTTTCCACCAAATCATTTGTCTATGTTATATGAATTTGAATTAAATTACTTATAAATAGTATTAAAATCAATTAAAAAATATTTAGAATGAATAAATTATCAAAATGTAATATATATTACATAAAATTCTATAAAAATAATAATTACAACATATAAAAGAAAAATCAATTATTATTTTTATGTAATATAATTATCCTCTTCTTCAATTTCTCGGTATCTTTAGTTCAAACA
>JAXGGT010007788.1:0-21423 GCA_035583425.1 Marsdenia floribunda
CATTAGTATGAGGCCTTTTGGGAGATGCCCAAAAACAAATCCGTGCGGGCTTGGCCCAAAGCGGACAATATCATACTGATGTGGAGTTAAGGTGGTGTTTTGGCGGTCCTAACATGATACGAGTGAACTACTCACTGATTTAAGGTTAACCATTCCTCATTGGAAATCCTAACATAAAAGTCTTACCTTGATGAAATGCCCAGTTCCATCTAACGACTAAGAACATAATTGTACTTGTACAACAAGTACCCATGGTCTATACCTTATTGTGAAGAACGACCCAACACATAAACCATTACTTGTCATAATTAGACCTTTAAATGGGCAATAGTATAAGGAGCAAACTAAATTGAATAAATAACTGTTCTGTTGCAATATAATCTTAGTATTTGAGGGCATACATTCCAACACGTACCCACCAAGGGATCTATCAAGCTACGTTCAGCTTCCAACCTCACGAATCTCTTGGCCTTGATGGCCTTCATCCCATCTTCTTCCAACACAGTTGGTATCACACAAAAGCCCAGTTAGTACAATTGGTAACCAAGGCTTTCAGTACTTTATCAATTCTTGAAGAAATAAACCAAACATATATCACTTTAATACCTAAAATTGAACATGTTGATTTTGTGACCCAATTTAAACCAATAAGCTTATTTAGTACTAGTTAAAACTCATTACCAAAATCATAGCTACTAGAATCAAAACTTTCCTTCATTATTTTATTAGCCCAACACAAGCAACTTTTCTAAAGTATAGATGAGTTTCAGATAATATTATACTAGTTCGAGAAGCTTTACATTTCATGCGTTATACATAATCCAAAAATCATTATATGATCCTACAACTAGACATGGAAAAGGCATTTGACAAATATGGTCCTTTGTCATATAAGTTTTAAAATTTTACAATTTCCCAGGCCAAACTATTGTCTTTATTATGAACTGTCTCTCCTCTTCCACATTATCTATTCTTATCAATGGTACTCCAACCCCTTATCCCCTTATATTTTCATATTATGTATTGATTATCCTTACCTTTTCATTTCTCATGCAGTAAATACTTCTACTTGGCATCCTCTCATCCTATCTTAAAAACTAGATGGACCTAAACTGTCTCATTTATTATTTGTAGATGATATACTGCTTTTTTCTGAAGTTCATACTAAATCTGTTGAGACTATTTTTCATATTATGACATATTTTTCACATATTTCTGGGCAAAAAGTAAATCTTTCTAAATCAAAAATCTACTTTTCTCCAGAAACTCCTAAGTCTCTGCAAATGTCCATCTCTTTAGTTCTTAATATAAATCCTACCAATGCTTTAGGTTCATACTTAGGCTTTCCCTTATTTTCAAATAAAATGGCCAGCTCTCATTTCCGTTCTCTAGTAGATAAAATTAAACATAGATTACAAGCATGGGTATACAATTTTTTAAATCTAGCAGGTAGAATTTTCCTCATTAAGTCTACATTGTCTAGTATGGCTATACATTTTATGCAAACTATCAAACTACCTAATGCTATTTCAAAATCAAATTGATAAATTAGCAAAGAATTTCTTATGGGGACAAAATTCCCAACAAAAAAACTACACCTAGTTAGTTGGAAACATGTAACACAACCTCTGTCCCATAATGGCCTAAATATTTCCCTAGCAAGTTGTAGAAACCTAGCATTACTTACGGGTTTAGCTGGGAGGTTTTATACAACAAACTCCTTTTGAATACAAATTCTTCAAAGAAGATACCAAACCATGATACGCACATCAAAATCACAAACCTCACCAATTTGGAAAAGCTTGCTTTTGGGTTGGAAACTCTTTGCATAGGGAACCTCTCATTCAATAAGGAAGAACAATACTGTTGAATTCTGTTCTCAATCATGGTGTTTCTCCAAACCATTGAATCAACTTTTATATGGTCCTTTGTAGTCTAATGAAGAACAACTAGAAATTAAAGAATCAAGAATGGGATTGGGATTTTGGTCAAATTTCTTATACTTTACCTCCAAATATCCAAAATACTATTCTTATTCAGTATATTCCTTTGAGTCCTCACACAATTGATACATGCTTTTGGAATCTCACTCCATCTGGCATTTTTTCGACTAAATCTGCACACCGCATGCATCATCATTTACACAAACCCGCAGAATCTACAACTGATAATACACTTTGGATATGGGAAATACTAGATTCTTATAAAAAAATTAAATACTTTTTGTGGTTATGTTGTTTGAATCGCTTAACTCTTCTAAGTAATCTCTTTCATAGACATATCGTCATATCCCCCTTATGTGTTATATGTAAAACTAATGATGAGACAATTTTACACACCCTAAGAGATTGCTAGGCAACTAAGCTTATTTGAAATAAATATTGTCCATAACTTCTTCATCACCTTTCGGACTTCTTCACTAACCAAGGATATTGCATCTTGGCTTTACTCCAACTTTACCCAACATTTTCACATTATCTATATTCTACCTTGGTTAGTGTTCTTTCCCGTTTCTTGTTGGTTCATCTAAACTTATAGAAATCATACCCTTCATGAAACTCCATGGCAAACTGCTTTCTTGGAGTCTAGATCTATGGAATTCTTACTGTTCGACACCACCAAAAAAAAAAAAGAAAACATCAATCCTTCAACTCCTAACGTTCTATAGAAATTTACATCTCTTGCATCCCTCCCTAAACCCTCATAATTAAATAAAATATTGATGAATTTGTTCAAACTAACCTGGGGAAAATTGATATCGGTGGAGTTTTTATAAACTTCGAGGCTAAATGGCTTCTTGGTTATGATCGATATATCCCATGGGAAACAAATCTGTATATGGAACTTTTGGAGATCAAAGAAGGATTGAACGTTGCAACACAAAGAAACTTCCAACACTTGTTGATCGAAACATACTCCACGTGTGTCATTTATCTATTACAAAATAATGATAATAAACAATACTACCATTCGATAATTGATTGCAAATCTTTGATGAAGAATCTATCTAGTGTCATCATCTAACATACCTATCGGGAAGGAAACATCGTGGCAGACGCCTTGGCTATGAAGGATAGAACACCCAACACAATGACTCTGGAATTGGTTGAAAACCTTATTGATGATGTTTTGAGGCCTTTTTTGATAACAATGTTACTTTCAACAAAGACTGGTGGGGTCAGCAAAGGATCATGGATAACATGCTTCTTTTGGTTTTTGTGAAGTTTGTTGGATCTTAAATGGCCATGATCCATATGCACATATCTAGTAGACTTCTTTTGTTTTTTGTGAAGTCTCATTATAAGTATCATTATAAGGATTGGCCCACTTCTGAGGACTATCTGTTCCTTAGAGTACTTTTACTTAAATCAATATAATCCTTTTTCTCACCAAAATAAAAAACAACCAATAATTGGTTGATTCAAGTGAAAGGAGTATGGTTCTCTTTAAATTAGTTTATAACTCAAATTTTGTGTAAAAAAATAGATGTTAAGAAGAGCTTCTCCTGAAAAGGGTGCAACAAGTCTCAATTCTGAATTTGTCAAAGCCCAAAATAACTATTGAATACTAAAAACTTAAAGAAAACAAGATGGTAGCACAGTGGTGTGACCTCCTTTACTTTTAGATGCCTCCACAAAAAAAAAAAAAAAAAAAAAAAAAGGGTAGTTTAAGTCAAGGTCTCAATAAAAAAATTAAAAAAATAGATGCTAGAAAAATTTCTTTCGAAAAAGAACTTCTCACAACTTGATTCTAAATTTAAACGAGGTTCAAAGTTACATCTGAATAAACGTTATTAAATATGAGCTGAAAATACATTATTTTACTTAAATATATTCCTGAAAATGCAAGTATATATATATATATTACGAATTATTTCAAGAATATGACAAGTGTTGGAGGACGGATGCAATAAATTAGGCCGAAATATTGGAACGTGGTGGTAGTATTATATTAGTATATAACATTTGGTGGTGGTAAAAGTTTGACTTTGAATTCAAACTTGAAATCATATGAAAGATTTGATTAAATTAGCCAGTTTACGTGGCATTATTTGAATAGAATCAAAATCCTTTTTAACCATTATTCTTTCATAAATTTTGATCCTTAATAACATAAAAAAATGTGTATAAAAGGACTAGATGATTCCAAACGACTTCCCTTGAAACTTCCATCTCGTTGAGGAAGAAGAATATGAGTCTTATCGGAACAGTGGAGTATGTGCAAGAGGTGAATTCTCCCGCAGATGTTTTCTTTGAAATTTTCGGTAGAAAGAAAGAAAACCTACCAAAAATCTGTCCAAAAAATATTCCCGTCATCGATCTTGTTGAAGGACAATGGGGAGAAACCGGCTGTGTTCTTGTAGTTCATTATTTGCTCGGTAAGCTGCAGCTATTTCCATTGTAATTTCTTCTTCTTTTCATTTTTTGTTTCCCCCTTTTCTGCAGATGGGAAAGAAATTATTTCTGAAGAAACAATTGAAGCTGTGGATGAAGACAAAAAATCCATTACTTACGAGATTTACGGGGGAGATCTTATTAAACTCTACAAAAAACTGAGGATTACTTTTGAAGCATCCAAGAACGGAAAGAATTTGGTGAAATGGACATATGAATATGAGAAGCAGAATTCAGAAGTTCCATCTCCAGGTAATATGAAGGATTTTGCATTCGAAGTTACTCGAACTGTGGATGAACACCATATGAATCTTATTATGTAATTAACCACATATCAATAAAAAATAAAAAATGGTTTCTGAAGCTCTCGGTTATGGTGGTTTTAATTTCCTGTCCTCGATCTGTATAAGGATCAAATTAAGTTGTTTCTGGTGATGTTTCACGGTTTATGATAAACTTCTTTCGTAAATCTTTGTAATGAATAGAATTCCAAACCTTTGAATGTATTTGTTATTATTATTCAACACGATTTTTCCTTTCTTCTATAATATATATATATATATTAATACTTAAGTTCTTGAGTAAAATCACTGCTAGAAATGGAGGCAAAAAGGGCAGCCACGGTACCATCATTTTTGGTCTAGTAGTCATTGCTTTTACCTGATACGACGATTGTGCAACGGGTTTTTTACCATCTTTTTAAAACGCATCGGTTTTTGATAAATTGTAGTTACAAAACTGTTGTTTTTGCTCAGAAATGACACTTAAAAATGATAGTGAGCAAAAATGGAAAAGATGGGACCAAAAATGACGGTAGGGACAAACTGTCATTTTTTGTATTTTTTTTAATTTTTTGTTTAATTTGAGGTTTAGGATTTCGATTTAGGGTGTAGGGTAAAAACGGTGGCTCCATAATTGCTGTATTTTATTTTATTTTATTTTTCTAATTTACAATTTTAATTTTCGATTTAAGGCTTTATTAATTTTGTTTTATTAAATTTTAGGATAATTATATTCAAGAACAATCGTTTATACTTTATTATTATAATTATTTTTAAAGATTGCAATAAAAAATTTAAAAAGAAATTTATAGTGTAAAATAATTAATTAACTAAATAAAATTTGAAGCAATCTACAATTACTATGAAATTAATGATAGAAGGAAAAGAAAGTAATATTATATCAATTGAGAGAAGGTCATGGATTACATAATACGCAAATAAAAAATTATTTAAATTAAACCTAATATGTCTGTCTATCAACAGTTGATATAGCTTCTAATACATGCAAGAAAATGAACGAAATAAATGTAACAAAACTATATAAATCAATCAACAAAACTCTAGTTCAAAAAGTATGCAAACACATAACAATAAAATTGTCATTAAACACAATAATAAATTTATATGGTTTAAGTTAAGATTTAATAAAAATTTTGGCAATATTTTCCCTATCTTAACGTAACTTACCTTAATCTAAACTTAAATTAACTAAATAACTAATTTCATTAACTTAACTTAACTTCCTAACTTCATTAATATCAAAGTTTAACTTTGAACTTAGTCATCAATTTTGTTTTTAAACTAAATTCAATGTAACTTTATTTACTAACTTCATTATTTTACCTTAACTTTACTTAACTAAGTTAACATAACAAAATTTCTCTACAGTTAACTGAACATTAATTAACTTAATTAGTTACTTGAAATTTACTTAACTAATTTAATTACACTTAAATAATTTTTTTTTTTTTAACTAAATTATTTAATCTTAATGATTAAGTTAATTAAAATTTTCTAATTTGATCATTTATGTAAGTAAATCCATTAATTAACATAACTAACTTATCTATAATTAACTTAACTTAACCAAAGTTAACTTAATTAGTTACTTATTTTTTTCTAACATAACTAAAGCTAACTAATTTAATTAAACTTAACTTAATTTATTAGGAATTATGGTTTTATTAGTTTGATGTTAGACTTCTTTAACTTATGATAAAAAAAACTAAAAATAAAAAATTCATTAAGTAAGTTTTATCAAAAAAAAAAAAAAAAAAAAAAAGAAAGAAGAAAAATTAATTAGCGAAGTTTTTCTTAAAAAATAGACGTCTTCTAGGCTCTTAGACCACACAATCCCAAACTCATCATCAATCAAAAACATCCAAGGATTTATAAAATAATCATTTCCTTCAAATATATATTAACACCACAACCATTTAATCACTTAAAATTTATATCAATCATAAACATTCCATATGACAACCGTTTCCATGAAATAAATATTAACTCTACAACCATTATTTCAAAAAAAATATATCATAATATAATTTTAAGTAACTTCACTTCACTAATGTAAACTTAACTAACATAACAATCACAAACCTTCACTAAAGAAAACTAACTTAACTATAATTAACTTAATTAATTAAGCTTAACTTATCTTTAGCTAAAGCTAACTAATTTAATTAACCTTAACCTAAGTAAAGTATTCTTAACTTCGCTTAAGTAAATTATCTAACCTTAATGCTTAACTTAACTAAAATTAACTAGTTAATAACTTTACTAAGTAAACTCATTAATTTACTTAATTAATTAAACTTAACTAAATTACCTAGCTTAACTAAAGTTTACTAATTTAATTAAACTTAACATAATTAAAGTTAACTACATTATCCTAACTTAACTACAATCAAGTAATTCATATTTAAACTTAACTAAAATTATCTAAACTTTACTTAACTAAATTAACCAAAACTTAATAAAAATATCTAATTTAATAACTTAACTAACTAAACTCATTAATTTACTTAACTTAAATAATATAACCTCCTTAAATAATTAAACTTAAATAACTAGCCTAACTAAACGACTAACATCAATAACTAAATAACCTTAATTACCTAAAATTAAACTAACTAAATTAAACCTAACTTTTTCCTACAATTAATTTACTTTACTTAACTTAAGTAACCATTAATTAAGTAACTTGATAAAAATATTGAAATTAACTTCATTAACTAAATTAACTTTAAAAAATCTAACTAGCTAACTAACTTAACTTAACTAACTAAGAAACAATGTTAACAAAACTTAACTAACCTAACTAGTCTCATAGAAAAATTTAACTTAAATTAACAAAACATAATTTAAGCAGCTTAACATAATTAAATAACCTCATTAACTAACTAACTTCAGTAATATTAAATTTTATTACATACTTAGTTAATAATTTTGTTTTTAAACTAACTTGATTACCTAAATTTATGTAGCTTAAGTACATTTAGTGTAATATAATGATTTCATTATATTACATTAAGAAAATTAGTAAATTTGGTCCCTTAACTTATGTAATTTTATAATTTCATCCCTATTTAAAAATTTTATAATATTTTATCTTTTATGTTAATGTTGGCAAATTTCATCCTTCTGTCAATTTCATTGGCAGTCAAAGAGGTCAACGTATATAAATTAAAATTTATAAAAAATATCTAGGGTTGATGTTCGGGGTTCAAATCAAATAAAAATTGATCCTAACGAAGGATTTAAGGATAAAAAATCAACCAAACATATCGATTTCTGATGGGTCAAAGGTCTTCCATATGGGTGGAAAGAGCATCCCAATCGGCAAGAAGAGTACCCAAAATGTCACAAAAAAGGACCCCGAAGGGGTTGAAAAAGTGTCCCGATAGCTTTAGAAAACCAGTATTGAAAAGGATCTAAAACTTTTTTTTGGTCTGAAACGTTGTTGATTTAGCCTAGAAATTTCAAAATATAGCCTTTAAAAGTATGTAAAATCCCAAAAGAAGGGTTAAAGAAACCTTCTAAAGGAGAAAAGAAGGATTTCTTGGAGAAAAGAACATTGAAAGAAAAACCTTTCAAAAAGTGCTTTCTCAAGGGAGAAAAGAAGGGTTTGAATGTGAATAATTGCGATGAAATTTATCAACCCTATGCCTCATGCTTCGAGGTATTTATTTATAAAAATTTTTTCGGTATAAAGATATTTTAATTTGTGAAATAAAGGCTTGTTTGAGAAGCTTTCCGTGAAAACAAAATGTCTTTCTCAGAAGGTTAAAAGGTAAAAAATAGTGCAATTAGCACTATAAAGTATTTATTTTATTTATTATTTTTATGATAACAAAATATTATAGAAATATTTTATAAATAAGAAAGCATTAAATTGATATTCATGCACAGAGCATCAAATGGGTGTAACCATTCGGTTCTTAATTATGAAAGGTCACTGATAACATATGGATTTATATATTTTGGACCCTCTATTTAATACATATTCTCTACCATTCTTAGGATTTTTTATGTGTTATTTGGATTATTATGCTTTAATGATATTGATATTAAATTGTTGATCTTTTAATTAATTATTCTTTTATCCTATTTCAGGCCCAATTCCAAATGACCTTGAAGGCCTCATGTTTCAGCTTTATTCATACCCAATATCCTAGCAGATTTGGGCTAGAATTTGAGGGCCTGTGAAGTCCAAAAACAAAACAAACAAAAAAAAAAAAAAAAGAGGAACCCTAAGAAGACTTAGGGAGAGAGGATCGTGAGAAAAAAAAAGACAGATCGGAAAAGAGAGGATTTTCGGAGATCGTGGAAGAGAAAGAAAATTCTGTAATGGCAGCGTAAAAATCCCTATAATCAGTCGAAGTGAAGATGCTTCTAGGGCAATTCAGAGTTTCAGAATATGAAATTGAATGATTATTCATTGGGCTGAATTTTTGAGATTGAACTTAGTTTTATTGGCGATTGTTAATTGAACTTATGCGATTATCTATTTTTAATTGTTTTCAAATCTAGATGTTTCATGGATTCATGGATTACCTTAATTTTCATGGATCTTAGATTAATCATGAGTAGATGGATCAGATGATTATCTAGGAAATCTATTAGTGCTTAATCAAATTTTGACAGATTGTTAGTAGGTGATCGAATCTAATTTGGAATTCTAAATTAGAATTCAATCAAGGGATCAGAATTGCAATTCTGAAATATTTAGAAGAACTAGGAAGGATTAAATTGGATACATCAACCTCGGACTAATTACGATTTCTCATTACTGTTTACATTTAATTTCATCTCATTTATTTATTTGTTTTTGAACTTCTGTTAAATGATTTCTTAAATTTGATTTAATGATTGGGGCTTCCTTGGGAGATGACCTGGTGAACACTATATTGCTTTCCAGTTTAATTTAATCTTAGCCGATTTGACGACAGTTGTGAAATTTAATCCTTACCAGTCGCGACCATTGTAAAGGTCAGAATCTGTAAAGCAACGAGTAGAGTGATAGTTCATGTAACAGTAAAAAATTTTAATCATTCTTCTTAACCCAAGTATAAATAGATGATTTTAACCATTTTCATCTCACTTTTAACTTTCATCTCTTTCAGAACTAAAAAAACCTAAATGCTTTACTGCATTTTGAATCCTTTTGAAGAGTTAGTAAATCTTCAAAATCTTCCTGTTCGAGCAAAGCAATCAAAGTGATCAAGGTTTTCTGCTTTTTTACTTTGTCATGGAGGATATTAATAATCAAGGTACTTCTTTTTCTTGATACTCGTCTCTTCTTCTTTTTCTTTGTTCTTCTCAGAGAAGAATGAGCTCTTCCCAATCAGAAAGCCATAATTACAACTCTGATAGGAAACATTGAGTGATAGCACAAGCAGTGTAGAGTATATTCCTAGAAGGTCAACCTGTTTTTCAAAAACCAAACTAAACCCTAACATGGCACTGTGAACACAAGGTTCGAGTTCAGGCATATGTGAATCATTCACAATTGAGGGTTGGCATGTTGAATTCTTAGGTATCAGCAATGATGATGAGGGTAACCCAAGCTTTCTTAGGTATTCCTCTTTAGACAGGGTAGCAAATTTCCGTTTCATAGATAAGTCAAGTGTTTGGGAGACCTCTCTATACAAGGCTCCGCAAACTATTAGGGCTCCAAACCCAAATACGATTGAAGAGGATGAATCCTTGAACCCTCTGTACCTTGAAACCTTCTCAAAGACCCTTTCTATGTCAATCATAACTTCACTTTATGCCTTTCCAGTGGGTTTTCAGATAAAATTCGTGGGAAATACCCTAATGTGCAACCCTCCTCAAAATTTCATAGGGATTTATGTTGCACAACTCAAGGCAGGGCTTAGGTTCCCTATTCTGCCATTTTTAAAAGATGTCTGCACTTACTAGAAAATCTAGTTAGCAAAACTTACACCTAACTACATTAGGACCATCATAGGTTTCGTCCTTCTTTACAAATCATGTGGGGTAGTGGTTACCTTAGAACTATTCATGTACTACTTTGTTACAATGCCAAAGTCACATTGGGTAGAGATGAAAGATTTCATGCAACTCCCTTCCAGCATCCATCATTGGAAAGAAGAATTCATCTTCATACAGTAGATAAGAACTCCATTGAACAACTTGAAAAGTTGAGTTTTGTACTACCTATCGGTGAAAATTAGAGCTCGTACATCTTCAATGATGGAAACATGTATGTTAAAGGAATCTTCAATATCAAGACAGTAATTTTCTTTCTTTTTCTTTCAATGTTAGAACCTTTGTTTAATGTTTAATGTTTTGACCGAACCCCTTTTTTTTTTTTTTATGCAAAAGGGGACATAGTGCAGCTCTTAGTTTCTAGCAAGGGCAAGAAAGGTTCCCCTTCGATTGCCACTAGAAAGTCCACGAGGAGAAAGGCTGAAGCTTCCTCTATATCCAAAAAGAAGTGCAATACTTCAGACAGATTGGAATCAAGGAGCAAGAAGAGACATGAGCTAATTGTCTCAAAAGTTGTTTCGGGAGCTTATCTTTTCCCTAAAAATGAAGATGTGGTTATCACTCCAGTGCCACCAGTTCCCACTCCAACTTCTGCAATGCATGAGGTACCACAAATTGATCACACTGTGGGTTAAAGTAACTCAATCTCCTAAGCCACATAACACCGAAAGGAGAATTTGATTGAATATGCCAACTAGGCATCACAGAGTGGGAGTCAATATACTATTATTCTCAATCTCAGGTAAAATTTTAACTTTATCAAAGTTTTTCATCTTTCTTGTTCACCTTTTTCATTTTTAACCTTGAGCCTTAATTTTTCAAGTAATCTTCCACGGAGTTGAACTACTTAGGAAGTTTTACAATAAGGTCAATGAGCTCGAAACTGAGGAATCCAACAAGAGCAAAGCCTTCAAAGAGGAAGTAGCTGCCAGGAAAGCCTTCGAGGTAGAAAACACTACAAGAAAATGCCCAATTTACGACTGATCAGGTGGTTGGAAATCTGTCACGATTCTGGGTATAACAATCGAACACCCACCGAAAAGCTCGGTCGTAAAAATTTAGTGGAAAATCTTGGGAAATTTGCGATCGAAATTCAGTTGCTAATCGGTAGTAATTCTAATAAATTTATAAAAATGAATTTTCGTAATTCGCGGTCATAGATTGGTCGTAAATTGGTTGTAATTCGGTTTTAAATCGGTTACCAATATATATTTATTTTTTACCAAATTATTTTCCCCTATTATATAAATTTGAATTTAAATTATTTATAAGGAAAATTTATCGGTTTAGTCCTATAGCTATTTATATTTCTTTGACAAAGTCCTATAACTTTTTTCTTACTTTAATTAGTCCCATAACAATTCTCGTTTACTAAAATTAGTCCTTTCAACCAAATTTTTGTCTACTGTTTCGTTGCTCAGCCGATGTGGACAAAAATTAAGGGGTATTTTCAGTAGTTCTAGTTCTAAAAAACATGGGAAATGAAATGTGTTGAGTATGTGGAGTCTAATAGCTGCCAGGAACTCTTGACTACCGCATTGCTTAGGAAAGATGAGGCGCGAAGCGCCTCGACGAGTGGGAGTTCGAGGGTGCTAGTGCCTCGCCGGGGGTCTGGCATTTGTTAGCAGCCAATAAAGAACTCTCCAAGTGTTGTATATATATTATAATATTTTTTATTTTTTAATTTATTTTAGATTATTTTTGATGAATATTTATTTTAGATTATTATTATTATGTTCCATTTATTTTTTCATAAAAAATGTTCAATTTTATAAATTTTATTTTTATAAATAATTAAGTATATATTGTAATTATTTTAAAATTTCTCCCAAATAAAATTTCCGATCCCCACAACCTCAAATGAAATTTCTGCCGAAAACCTCAAAACTTTAATTCTTCCCTCTTTTTTTTTTTTTTTTTCGGGTCACCTCTTCCCTCACTTTCCCCTTTTCTCTTCCCTCACTCACTTTCCATTTTCTCATTTTCAAAAAATTTCTATTGTTCAACTCTTGCCTCTCCAAGTTTTCAGGTATTTTCTTCACTGATTTGTTAATATTATGTTGGTTATGTTCAAATCTACTAATATTCTATTGGTTCTGGAAAAATATGGTTTTGATGACTTTAATTTTGCTTGCAGAAATAGTAGTGGTGGTGGTGGAGAATGGCAAGGCTTCTAATGGTTTGGCAAACGAGGTTGAATGAATATAACTTCTGAAAATGTTTAGGTTGGTCTGGAATGAAAGTTTTTTTCAACATCAAATAGGATTGGTAGAGTAATTTCTCATCTTCCTCCCTTCTCTTATTTCTTACTCCACCACCGGATTCTAATTCTTGTTTTTTGTTTTTTTTTGTTTTTCGCTTAGAATGAAGAATCAGCCATGAAGTTCTCTTTCTCTTTCCTATTTGTGCCCTGTAATGGATTACATCATCGCCATCTACATCCTCACTGTGTATCTATTTTTTCCTCTTCCGCCACCGCACAGGCGTTTCCATCTTTAAAGCTTTCTACTACAGCTCTTGTTCCTTTATTTTCTTCCTCACTATTGATTTCTACTGTTTCATATTGCTTTTTCGAGAACCACGACCCAGCCCTAACCCCAACACAAGATATCTTCCTTCTGTGACTTCTAGTGCCCAGGTTTCCTTGCTAAATTTCATATCTCTCTCTCCCTTTTTATTTTTTTAATATATATATATATATTATTTCTTTTTTTAAAAATGCAAAAACAACCTTGCTTTATTTTCCCCTGTTCAGAGGTATCCCTAACTTTTCTATAGGAAATTAGATCATAAAGTTCATATAATTTACATAAAAATTTTAGAAAATAATAATAATAATAATATATTTATATAAGGACTAAAATATTGTTTAATTTATTTGGATCATCCATTGATATTTCCCAAAACAGGTGATTGCAGGGATTATGGATCTACTCAATTTGCCAATACCTCCTTTCGTTAGAATGATCTTCTCCAGACCATTTTGACTCAAGCCTTAAGCCCAGGTGATTATATTTCTCTCCCAATCTGTTTCTTCTTTTCCTCGGATTTAGTTGGAATATGTTGAGAGCTCTGGAATACATTTCTTGAGGTTGATTTTGGTTTACGTTATGTAGATTTTATAAACTAATGGAGCTCTTGAATTTATTTCTGTTTAATATCTTCTTGACAAATATTGGACCAGAAGAAAAATGTTGGTGCCCAAATAAATATCCATTATAGTAACATGTTAATATGCTTGGACCCAATAAATGGGCTTAGGAAACAGTTTGCTCCTTTTTAGCCAGGTAATGTATGGTCATGTCCTACAGGATTTGCCTGATGAAGCATTATAGTAACATGTCAATATGCTTGGACCTAATAAATGGGCTTAGGAAACAGGTCGCTCCTTTATAGCTGGGTAATGTATGGTCATGTCCTACAAGATTTACCTGATGAAGCATTTTGTGCACAAATTGTGTAAGAGACAATCTCTCCCAAAAAAACAAGTTCATACTCTTCTGTTGTGCTATGGTCAATTCTGTGGCATAGAAAATACTAGCCTAATATATTAATAGTGACATGTTCCCTAATTTATTGCTCTAATAACACACAGAAGCATCGACTAGAGTGCTACTCACATAGATATACAAATAGGATGACTAATTATGAGCATAGTATCTACTACTAGTTTCTTTGATCTATTGCTTTCTCATAGTCTTATTGCCAACCTTGCAGATAAGAAATATGTTAACTGGAACCTGAGAGTAGCAAGCATTCATGGAAATACAAAACCTTTGCCTTTTGTTAAATCCATTGAGGTGATAACCTGCTCTATCTCTCTATGCCTTATTTTCATCATGCTAAGAATGTTTCTCCACATTCAAGGTTTTTAGGCTAAATTATGAATCTATTTTCCTACAGGTGTTATGCTCTCATTACATCTCTAGTTTTCTTCGTCCCTAACCTTTCACTACATATTTTGAATGAAATCGTTCCAGGTTTCCTTCTCTGAAAATCAGACCACGAAAGCACCTATTCTTGACAAGCAACCTTTTAATTTGAAAAGGTACTTCTACTCATCCTCGATTGGGCAACTTCTTCTGTGAGAAAAATTATTCAATATGTCTTTGGTGAGTTTGGATGATTACTTTTCAATTACTTTGCCACGAGGGGAGACCTTTTTTTTTTTTTTTACTATATTTATGTCCACTAAGTGCTTCTTCCACAAGGGTTTGATAGAAATAGTTTTCTTTTTATGGAAAGTCAGAATTCGAGGGAAACAAACAACATTTTTTCTTTTTTCCCCTCTTAACCTTTGCATAATTGTAATTTGTCGGGCAGGTTTAAATTTAATAATGCTTATGCAAATGAAGAAGAATTTCATCAGTGTATATTCAAATAGGGTCTTGCATGATGTCATATTTCTTCTGTTCTTAAATTTAAAGAAACATTCATTTAAAATTTTTAATTTTTTTTGTTGGATATATATATATATTACTCTTTTTGTATTTTTTAGATATCTTCTCATTTTGTATTTTTTAGATTCTTGATTTCAGTTATGTCCAGTCTTTCCATTTTCATTCATTTTCTGAGGTTACATGCCCACACATGGTCCTTACCTACTGGCACCTCAGCCTATTCAGACACCAAATGATAGAGACCTTCCGACTACTATTGGAACTACTGTTAATGAAATTGGGATTCAAGCCCCATCTTCTTCATCGATTGGAGATAATACTACAGAAGTGAATGATTTTCGGAAATTGCTTGAGCTATATGGAGACACGTAAGGATATTATTTATTATTATTTTATTCATAAGTTAATCGTGTATATGTTTAAGTAGTGTTATGTGACTTCTTTTTTATTTTTTTTTTTGGAGGAGGGATTTGCTTTGTTGTTGTTTTGCTAATCTTTTTAGTTTTGAAATCAATCATGTTGGTATCACATGTATATACTTATACTTTCTTAGAATAATTATTTATATCTAAGTGTATAACTATGGGGATAAGAAAAATTCTGCCATTATAATTTTTTATGGATTTGTTTTGGAGTAACTAGTCATGAATAATTAAAGTTATATATGCATGTCATACTTTTTTTTTTTTTTTTTTGGTATGTATGCATGCCCTACATTTATATGTATATATATATATATATATATGTATATTTACATTCATAATTATTTAAAAAAGGTAGGGCTGAAATGGTATATAGGATTTTATTTTTTTATTATTTTTTTTAACTCAACATTTGAGCTTAAGAATCCAGCTGGAAAAATCGTAAATAAGCTATATATACATGTATATGTATGTATATATATGTGAAATGGGTGGGGCTAAAATGTTATAATCATGCATGGCCCACAACCTAGTGAATGATCAAAGTGGGTGTTTCTTTTTGTTTTTTATTTTTGATGCCTTCTTTGACTCCTATGATCTCCACCACAATACACACACACGCATATATATATATATATATATATATATTAGTTTTTAATTTGTTAGTTGGGTTTTCAATTTTGCATGTGATTTATGGGATCACCTTTATTTTTTGCTTTACCCTTCTGAGTTTGGTTTTCTTCCCACATTATCGGTATTCTCTTTGCTGAGTGCTTGACTGAATTGATGGGAATCTATTGATTATAAGGATTTTTGTGTTTTAGGCTTTAATTTTCCGTGGGTTGATTTAATGTTATTCGGGAGTTTTTGGTTTTGGCGATTTTTATGGTTTTGGTATGTTATCTGTTAATTTAATTTAATTGTGTGTGTAAAAAGGGTGGGCCAAAATTTGATTACTTGGGTATATATATATGTATAAGCATATTATTTATTATTATTTTTCATTAAAACGTTTTGTTATACTGGAGGTTCTATTTACTTTTCGAAGCACGAGTTGAGGATGGTATATGCATATTGTTTATTATTTTTATTAAAACGTTTTGTTATTCCTTAATCAAAATAGTATATATATATGAATAACTATTATTGTTTTTGTAGAAGCAACGAAAGGGATACCATTATGAATGCCACGAGTTGTGGGATTCTCTCCACACTGTGTAAAAGGAGAGATCAAACAAAGGTCAATTCATTGATTAATAGGCAAAACATTGTGTAAGTTACAATTTTTTGTAAATACTATCTTTCTTTCTTTTTGTTTTAATTATATTGGAATTCCTCTTATATTGAGGTTTTAATATATTTCATTAGGATTTGATTTTTCTTAATAATTTTTTTTTTTTTTTTTTAACAGGAAAAATTTGATGACCTTGTTAAGCAATTCCAAATTTCATCAAGTTCTTCTAGTAACATGGATGAGAAGATATTATTTGTAGAAGCAGTGGGAGTGATGAAAAAGGGGCACATTTATGGATTTATTCTTACTTTAAAATTATTGGGAAAGAAATAGTCTATCTTACTTTCATATTTTGGTATTTTAAAACTATTACTATATTTACTTTCTTAGCTATAAATTGCTAAATTTATTTTGATATGATATATTTTATTGTTATTATTCTTTAAAAATAATTTAAATTGATATAATAGAAAGTAATAGATTTAATTAAAATTGAACGAAACTGAAAAATGAAAACAATTAGTTGCAATTTAGTTGTAAATTAGAGACCGAAATTTGCAAAAAAAATATAAAATATAGATACAAAATTTGGTTGCAATTTGGTTGTTAAATTGCAACCAAATTACAACCAACTTTTGGTCGTTATATTGCAACCAAATTATAACCAACTTTTGATCATTAAATTGCAACCGAATTACAACCAACTTTCAGTCGTTAAATTGCAATCGAAATTACTACCGAATTTTGGCCGTTAAATTGCAACCGAACTCAGAACCAAATTTCGGTAGTTAAATTGCAATTGAAAATTACTACCGAAAATTGGTCGTTAAATTACAACCGCAATGGGTCGGTTGCAATGTTTAAAAAATAGCTACTAACTCACTGCTACCACTTAGTTCAGTCGCAATTCGGTTGTTGTTGGACAAATAGCTACCAAATTACAACTGAATGGGCAGTAGCTATTTTTTCATTTTCTTGTAGTGAGAAGATCGAACCCAGGATTTGTAGTTTTTATGGATACAATATTGAATGAAGAAAGGGATCTTGAATTTAGGAGGTTTTATGTTTGTTTAAATGCATTGAAGAAAGGGTTTTTGAGTGGTTGTAGAAAGGTCATAGGATTAGATGGGACTTTTTTGAAAGGTCCCCACCCTATAATAATATTAACGATTTAATAGTAACAATTGTTGGTATCAATGCAAATAATGGGGAATATCCCACTGTTTATGCCATTGTATAAGGGGAGAATAACGCCACATGGAAGTGGTACATAGAAGCTCCAATACAAGATTTAGATATATATAGGCCATCTAAGTGGTGTTTTATTTCTAATCTACAAAAGGTTAAAAACTAAATGATCCTGTTTTTTTAACTGTGGAGTCTTGAGTGTCTCAGTCAAATATTTCATGTTTATGGTACATGCATTATATATTAAATGATTTAATTATGCTTATATGCTTATATGGTTAGAATATATGTATGTTGAAGTTAGAATACACTCAAGGTTGGATAAGGTAATATAAACCCCAATATAAATTTACTATTTTAACCCCAACATTTCCTTCTTGTCTTCCAGTATTTTTATTCGTTCTTCCAGCTGTTTTAGGTATTTTATGGTGCCTCCTACAATAGATGCCTTGACCACAAAGAGGAAAAAGAAAAAAAAGGCATCACTTGGTACGTTATTTAATTTGTAAAAACAATTAATGGAGTAATTAAGTTGTAGATATTTGTTGTACCTTCTTATGCCAGGAATCATGGTTGACAAAGCAATGAATTCCTTGGAAAGCCTCTCTTGATGCTTTCTGTCAGCTAAAACATGATCCTAAGCTTTCAAAGGCTTCCCTATTGCAACTGACCTTTTTATTGATCACTATCATCTTCCACACCTCCAAAAATGAAGCTAGGAGAAAGTACTTGTGTTGAGAAGCTCATATCACTCCAACACAGATGGTCACAGCTCACGATGTCTTAGTCTTAACCGTACATTTGTGCATCCTAGCGTAGAGATCATAGGTGCTGTCATTGTTCAAAGTCTTAGTCAAAATTGAGAAGACTTGCCCAATTTGTCTCCAGATCGAGGAGAGCTATTCCGAGAATGACACAATAAAAATAAAATAATAATAATAATAGTAGTGATATTTCATGAGAAATCGGTTCATATAGGCCGATTTGGCCGATATCAAACTTTTTGTATCGGATATTTATATTGAAGAACAAAATGTATGAGTTCATATTCATCACATGTATACAATACATAAGAAATTAAAATAAAAAAATCTGAGATGGCTAAAAAGGCTAAATAATACTCAATTTCACCTGTAAATTACCTTACACATACTAGCTAGCAATTCTCAAATTCTCCCTTCTTGTTTTTATTGTTGTTGTCCGGTAACCAAAAAAAGGTAAAAGAAAAGAGAGAAGAGAGGAGAAACATAACAAAAAAAGAGAGAAAAAAAAAAGAACAGAGAGTATAAGAAGAAGAAATGGAAAAGCAAAACTTCTGAAGAAGAGAAAGAGAGAAAGGTTTGGTTTCTTTTTGTTTATTTATTTATTTATTTATTTTAAAATATAACACACATGTTTAACTAGAAAAAACATATGTAATATGATTTTTAAATGCCTAGAGAGACTAATGAACACTACTAGAAACAGGGGCAAATACGACGGCCATAAAGCCGTCATATTAGCCTCTTTAGCCATCGTTTTTGCCTAATACAACGGTTTTTTGGCCGTTGTTTTTAATTCTGTCGTTTTTGAAAAACTGCGGCTATAAAACCGTCGTCTTAAAAACGACACTTTGAAACGACAGTTCTACAAACCGTCTTAAATATTAATTTTTTGAAAATAAAAAATAAAAAATATGGGCAAATGCGACGGCCACAACAGTCGTCGTTTATGGTTGTCAGATACGACGGCCACAAGCCGTCGTTTCTGAGTCAAATTTTTTTAAAAAAAATAAATGATTTTTTAAAAAAAGAATTAATATTTTCATGTATGACGGCCGATAGCCGTCGTGTTACAGTGCTAGAAACGACGGCTGTAAGACCGTCGTATCTGGTATTTCTAATTTTTTTCATTTTTTTATTATGTTTGTTTTTTTTAATTTTTATTAGCAGTCATTTTTGTCTTAAATATGCATTTATTTTAATATTTTAATTAAATTATTTTTGAATAATCAAAAAATAAGAAAATAAAAGTAACATTCGTAAATAATTAGAAATAATTCAAAATACAAAATATTTCATTAAATAAAAGTATTTAATAATTCAAAATAATATTAATACATTAAATAAAAATATGAATCCTATTTGTCAAAATCTACATTCCGATGGGTGTGGTCAGGATCTGGTGGGTTTAGTCAGGAATTTGACCCAACTACTGGAGAACCGGCACTAGCTAGGGTAGTAGTGTGGGCAGCAGCATCTAATCTACTTACCAAAAGGTCGATCGTAGTCTGTAATTGTGAAATGACCGTATTCTGTGCTTCAAGTCGAGTTTGGAATTGTGAAATGATCGTGTTTTGTGCTTCAACTTGAGTCTGGACCGCCGCCTCAATCCGAACATTTATATCCTCCTCGCTCACGGGAGCTGGAGGTACCATAGGTGGTACTTGAAGAGAAGTATGAGTTGGTCCCTTACCGTGGCATTGAACACAACCCCGAGTGTCCTGACCAAAATGACGACGAAAGATTGCATCTTTTGTCGCATCGGTGCGCTCCTCCTCTGCCAATGACTGTCACTCACGCTCTAAAGTGGCCTATACATCAAAAATAAATAAATAACTACAGTATAATGAAACATACCAAAATATGTAAAGATTATACTTCTAATGAATAAGTTGAAATACTTACAATGATATCGGCAGTAGGTGAGTCTATTTGGTGTCCACACCACTATCCAGTTTCTAAGAACATATCGTACTGAGACGTGGATAGGTCATCGAATATCCTCTACATAACACACACATATATATATTATAATATATTCATTGAATAAGTAAATGATTAAATATTTAAATGTTTATTCAACAACGTATATATACCTGTTGCAATAAAACAGAGTGTGGTGTCCTTCCCGTGGCATGAGGATACGCACTGTGAGCTCTATTTTGTCTATTTTGCTCAGACGCTTTCACTACTAGAACAAATGTTATTACCAATGGAAAGATACCAACCAATGATTTTAATGTTGTCTCTTCTTATTTTATTTTATTATTATTATTATTATTTTTTGATAAATTCAATGTATCTATATCATTGTTTTTTAAAAGTTTTCTTGTCTTTCTTGTCGTTCCTTTTTTCTAGTTATTATTCTTTTACTTATGATGCTTAATTAGACTATTAAATTTTGATCTCATCATAAGAAAGCTTAAATTCAATTAGTAGAAATTTCATTTATCACCTCAAAAGGTCATGAGTTTTAATCACTTTAGATGTTAAAAAACCTCAAATTATTTTTTTTAAATATATCCTTAATCTAGAAAAATATTTATCAATTTGGAATGACATATTTAGTATAAACATAACTTTAAATATTGTATATTAGTAAATTCTAAATAAAAAATGTTCAAGTCAAATATTAAAAGAATATTACTAATAAATTGATTACTTAAATATGAATTTAATATACTATGTTAATCTTTAAATATTAATATACTATATTTAAATTAAT